>JANZLX010000009.1:17745866-17759081 GCA_025531955.1 Erythroxylum orinocense
CCCTTCTTCTCTACTCTTTGCATTTGTTTTTGATTAAATTGGTTTTTGTGTGAATTGACTTCTGATTTTATTGTAGAATTATTTGAAAAGTTTGAAAGATCTATTCAACCCCCCCTTCTAGATCGTTTACATATGTGAGATCTCTCTTCGTACAATTACCAATTTGATTAATTTCTTATTCTTATTAAATCACTTAACTCTCATTAGCCCAATTTAATTATTTTTCGTTTGGTTCACCCTCTCAGTCTATTACCGAATTATGCAATCTCAGAAATCAATCACAATGAATCCAAATATCATAAAAGAATTAGATTTTTATTAAATCAATGATAAAAACAACCCAAAGGTGAGTTTAGACATCCTCAACATTCACAAATCCCATCATCAATAGCTATTCCAATTCTGTATATAAATAAAATTGAAAATACATTGAAAACAAGATCTGAATGGATGATGGAGGCAGCAACGTCGAGAAACCTCCTATTTCAAGAATTAATTTGCATCAGCTTCTGCTCCACGTCTTTCTTCCTTCATCTTTCTCAATCTCTCGATGAACTCTCTTTAGGATTTCTCAGTAGTGGCTAATGAAAAAGCTCCCTCTTTTTGTTCTTCTTGTTCTATTTTTGTTCTTTTGTGTTTAGGGTTAAACTAGGGTTTTTTGGGGATCAGAAAGATGGAAAAATATCTCTTGAAATCTGAATTTTGGGAGTGGTTGCACGTCATGGCCAACATCTAATGCTTCTATCAAGATCATGGCAAGCAGACCACAATCGTGGGCCATGTCTTAGGCTTCTGTCAAGATCGTGGCCTATTGTGCCATGATCGTGGGCCATTGTTTCGGCCCGAATGTCTCTAAAATTTCTCCGTTCGTCGACGTTAACCCTAAAACACTAGCAAACACATGAAGATATCTAAAAAACATAATATGTAAGCTCAAAAGCTTGTATTAACCTTAAAACACAAATAATTCACAAACTAACACAAGTCTACCATAAACACATACTAAACAATCGAATAAATGACAAAACACATATCAAACTATACCCTAAAATACGATGCATTTCACACTTATCAGCCTTAGTTGATGATCATTCATATATATTGGCTTCCAAATCTTAAAATTTTCATTCTCTACTAAGCCCATGCATTTTGGAAATATCTCAAATATTTCCTCCCCCTTTTCTTCCTCATTTAATTTCCCCAATCTGCTAGGTAAAGGTGAAAGGTTAGTTTTATCAACAATTTTGGACTCAATACTCACTTTTAGCTAAATGATGTATCCTTTTTTTCTTCGAGCTCCTTCTTCATTTCTTTGACACAAGTAGTTCCTTGAGTAATTCTCTTAAGATTCTCAAACTCCTCTTTACTCTGTAAGGTCTCTACACTACCGTCCCTTGGGTACACCTCGAGTTGAGATGGTTGCGTCTCTTTGCTTTGTGATGCTAGCTTGTTGATAGCTTCTGCCAATCGAACCCTCTGGCTTGCCAAGTTTTGGAGTCTAAAACTTATTTCTTATTGGAATTGTATTTCTTCCTGCTAAAATTGTAAAGTATTAGCAACACAAACTTTAACTATTTCTTCTATAGATGCATCTGAGTTTTGCAGCCTCTCCAAGTCTTGGATGCTAGACATTGTACCCTGCCAAAATTTCCCTTCATCCTGTTGGAGTTGTAGATTATTATGTTGAATTTGAATATTGTTAGCAACCATAACATTAAGTAATTCTTCCAACGATGGACCAGAGTTGTAATAAGAAGCTTATAGTTTATACGAAAATTGTTGTGTGTCCTGCAAACTATCAAGGAAGTAATTTTATTGGTTATCCCATCCATAAATAAAGTTAGTATGATCATTCCAATTTGAGTTATAGGATTAGGAATATGAATTATAGGATTAGGAATATGAGTTATAAAAGAAACTACTTCCTTCCATGTTTTTTTAATTTTTTTTAACACATAAACACTAGATAAAAAATGAAAAGATCAAGAAATAACTAAAAAGAAACTAATTATAAACAAATATGTATAAAACACCAATTAAAATCAAGAACAAAAACTGAAACACCTCACTCCCCGACAATGATGCCAAAATTGACATAGCATGTCATAACACTACTCAAAATAACTAAAGCTTTTGAGCGTGTGTCTAAAGCTTTTGAAATGAAATCAATCGGTGTTTAGGTTATGGAGTTGGTTTTCAAATAACAAAATAAAACTATACTAAACTTACGAAAACAAATTAAAGAAAACATTAAAAAATGATGAAAGTGATGAATTTGTTAGGGACTCGGTTGTCGGTTCAATCTCGACCTACATACAATTAAACATACTTCACTGAATTTTTATTCTAATACTTCTCCCAACAATTATTAATCGTAGGTTAACAACAAGCTCTGTTAACCCTGGTTTTCCATTAGGTCATGTTTAATTAAGAAGGGCTCATTAATTAAACGTAGCTATCGAACAATTTAGAACAAGCTCTAAATTTAATTGGACAACCACATTGCAAGTTAGAAAAATAGATTAATCAAGGCAACAACCATACAAGCTTGGGACATTTAAACTAGGTTATGTCATCCTTAATGTTTAAAAACCATTAGTTGTCATAAATGAATCACAACATAACAATTATGAATTATATTGAAATTCTAACTATGGGTTTATACTTAAAAACAATCAAATAAAGCATTCAATAATTCTTACACAACACCCAAACAATAGACATAGGATAACATAATCAATCCCTAAAAGAGAAAGAACAACAGAAACAATGAGAGAAATGATTAACCAAGTTCTTCATCGTCGATATCACCTGCTAAACATGAGACTCCACTCTCCAAAGATGATTCCCCAAACAAAACATGCCTTCTACCATCACAACTTGTCCATTTATATTACAAACTATGGTTCAGCTGAGCTAGCAAAAACTCACGAGTGTGAGTTGGTGTGTTACGCCTGTGTGTGTGTGTGTATCATGGGCGTGACATGGCGTGTCACAGCCATTACAAATTTTTCATAGGCATGACAACACTCTCACGACCATGAGGTGTCATAGGCGTGGCAACACTCTTACGACCATGAGACTTATCTCATGGCATGACAATGTGTCCTTCTTCATTCCTTTTGGCATTTTCTTATCTCCTCTTACTCTAGTCCTTCTTATTCTTGTTTCATGAAGACAAGTGAATGTGAATCTCAAGAAGATGGCTCAACTGCTTTCGACTCACTTAGCTCTTTCACTTCCGACTTGTCCCTAAAACCAAATATGAACTAAAGTGAATGTCTTAAGCATTTCATAGCATTAATCACTAAGTTTTATGGAATAAATGTATAACCAATTAAGCACATATCAATGAAGTGCTGACTTGATGATTGACATTGAATTTGTTGTTATTTAGAGATTCATTGATTTTTGGTAACTACGTTTGTGGAAAAATATGCAGCTGGTTGATTATTGATTGAAGCTGTGTTTTCTTTATGCTTGGGTGAACAATTACGTGATCCATCCATCAATATTGACAGCTGCGTTGTTGGTATGTTTTTGGGATGAATTACATGCTTGATTTTTTAGTATTGAAGCTACTATGTGTGGGTTTCTTCCGTGATCAATTCAAAACATTCACAACATATTTTTGTTGGACAATTTCCTATGATTTCAGTTTAATGAGGTTGTACATATAGGGAAGTGTCTTTTGACTCATGTGTTTCTTTGTTTATATTATTTTTTAGTAAATTGCAAAAATCCTCTGTTAAGGTTAGCATAAGTTGGTCTTGCTATTAGGTATGAAATACTCTCATAAGTGTGAGTACGAGTGAGTAGAATCGAGGGATGAATAGTGTTTGCGCAGTAAAGTCTTGTGTAAGACTATCGTACTTCAGTAAAAGTTAATTAATCTAGATGATGGTCTCGCAGACATAGGTCGTGCCGAATTGTATCAACAAATTTCATGTGATGATTTATTTGTTGCATGTTAACTTTTTCTGCTCGTAATTAAATTCTGGAAAATTCATAGTTGTTGATCCAGTTGTTTTGTGATAAGCAACAGTCAGATTCAATTTGAAGCAACTACGGCTGAAAATATATATTGTGTAACTACATCCTTTGGGTTTTTCAGATATATTCACTAAGGTACGTCCTGCAATGAGTTCTAAGTTTATGAGAATGAAACTTGGAATTTGTAGATACTAAGGAAGAGTGTTGAAAATTATATCAGTAGCTGCAGATGTTGCTGATCAGAATTAGATTATCTAGCTGCATATGGTGTCTCTGAGGCTTTTTAATCAAGTCTTGTACTTTCTGTAATGCATTCTCTTTTTATTTCCGTTAGCTGCTAGAAAATAACCATTTATCGCTAAGATCATATTATCATGTTCAGATTTTCTTGTTTTACTTTTGTTTTTAAGCACGCTTTGAATCAATAAAAGAATGTATGATTTATAGCCAAATTTGTGTAATTTCTCAAGTTTTTCTGTTTTAAGTCCTACAATTGTGTTGAAGATCATGTTGAAGCCTTCAAGTTACCCCCAAAAGGTAAGATCCTTACCCTGACTGAAGCGTATCAATGAATGTACAGTATATATGAACTCCAGATAAGTTTGAATAGATGCAATATTCTTCTTGCTTCACGAATGGATCAGATGGTTTAAGAGAGTGTTTGTGAATAACACAGCCTTTCCTGGTAAGGACCGTTTTCCGAGTTATCAGAAGTTTTGTGGGCGTAATAGCCTATAACACAGTAAGAAGGTCAAGTAACAAAAGATGTGATCACCACCAGTATTATGCATTATGCTGCAGTAGGGACATCAAATCACCCCAGTATCATGATAGACATTTGATGTCCTACAGTTCCCGAGTAACTATCTGCTAGTTACAGTCTTCTTTTTCACTTTACAAGCTCTTAATTTATAGGATTTTATATATGATTTATCATGATAATAATCTTTCTTAAATGCACATTGCCTTCTGTGCAAGAAAACGTGACCATGCTTCAAAACAATATTAGTTTCTACAAAAAGAAGCAAGTTCTCCAAGTTCTTCCACCTCCTTCACCAATTCTTCCAACTTCTCCACAATCTCAATCAATGCAGCCACAGAGCTCGCTATCTTCAGTATATCAGCATCCTCCTCTTTTTCTAGTTTTGATATGGACACGACTCGACTCAGTTCTTGTCTCGCTGATTTCAGCTTTGGCACTATAAAAGCTTCTGATTGGCATCTTCTCATTTCTTGGATGCTATCTCCAAGCTCTCTAATGGTCCATGCCAGAGATGAGCCGATTGCTTCACAAGGTTGTTTGTATGGATGTCTGAGTGCCATGGAATCCTGCACAGTTTAGGACAATCTTTATAGTTGTATTTGGGAAGAAAAGAAAATTTGGTGGCACATGAGCTCTTTATTCATGTTTCAAGCTACGAACATTTAAATTCATGTCTTGTACCTGCCCTGATGACTTAAGGCCAACTTTAAGAGAAAGGATGACCACCGTCAATTCTCTAAGAACATCTCCAATCTTTTGGTATTGCTTCCAAGGGTAGGAAAGACCAAATTTTCCATGCCATGGTTCCCATCTTGCAAAATTAATCTGAAAGCATAATTCCTGACGTTGAATTCACTTGAAAAGATTATGGAGAAAAGGTTAGGTACTGTATTGCGGCAGAAGGTATAAAATAAATTATGATACCAGTGATTCATCTTTTGATTTCGAGTGCAGGACTTCTATACAAATCCTGAAAGGTGAGATTAGCTGAATCTGCTCGTTTTCCTTATCACCAACCCTGAAATGCTCTTCCAAGCATCCTGTAAAGTGAACATATAAAAAGAGCATGTTCAGAATTAACCAAGGGAGTGATTGGATAGAGTTGACAAAGATTGAAGTGAATCCACTAAACAGATTCACCGGTCTTTAACTAAGAGACTTTGTTTAAAAAAAATTATTGAAATTAATGAGAGATAAGCATAACATCTGGAGATTAGTAAGCCTCTCCTGCATCAAGCATAAACGAAACAACAACGTGGGTTTAACTAATAGACTTGCCTTCTAAAGAACTGGCAAGTTTTTCAAATTTGGAGACCATAGAACTGTGAAGCTCGTCACTAGCCCATATAGGAAACACAAATAAGCTCGTACAGATGCAGATGACAAAACCGAGTACAATCATCACTAGACGTTCGCGAGTTATGTCCATCACGTTTTGATCTTCGCGGAAACCCGATACAGCCACCAGAGTGAAGGTAAGGATGAAAATCATTGCTCCATAGTCATAGGTTCTCTTAATACTTGGAATTAACCTAGAGTACGTTGCTGCTCCACCTGAAATATTTCAAGAGCACGAATTGTCTTTATTCTAGTTAGTAATTTGTTGTGGAGACTGCAACACATTGAAAAAGTTGGCAAGAATTTGATTTTACTATGTCACGTAATAGTTCACTTGACATGGTAAGATTATGGTTCAGGACCAATATGAAATGTTTGAATACTGAAGTTTGTGTTGATTGCTGAGAATGGGGTGTCCTACCAAATATGAACACACAAATCCCAACTGTGATAGAGTTTCCAACCCCACCAAATTCCTGAGAGAAAATTGCAATTAAGTATCCCAATCCTCCTCCTAGTACAGTTCCAATTCCACGATTTAATCCCTTGCTTAGTGTAGCACCTGAAATATAATATCAAATGATATGAGACTTAATCAGAAGTTCAATATGTGTTAAGTTTATTTGCCAGTGGAACTAAACAATGCCATCAAAAGAGAACAGATATGTTCTCAACCAACCTGCATAGAACTCAAACATAACCACAACAGTCATTATAGCCCACAGAGCATTGTTGTCTCCAACTTGATCGTAGAGAGGATCCAGCAAGTAGAGAAGAGAAACTATGACGAGGGCAACTCCTACCTTGACGCTGTGAATTATTTTTTTCATGTCATGCTTACGTGTTTTTTCTTTCAGCAAGGAAACAACAGAAACAGGGGAAAATCGAAACTTTCCATTTTCTTCTTTTCGAGTTGCTCCGACTACATCTGTAATTGTTATTACAGTTGAAGCCATTGCTTACCAATTCTGTCGATTTTTCTCCCTTTTCTTCTTGATCTTTCTTGTTGAGTAGTTTGAGTTGGAGAGAAACCAACTATATATAGCAATCCCATTAGGCGTAGGAATTGAAAGATAAATGTTACTAACTTTAGCCCCGAAGTGGACGTAGACATTTCGCACTCTAAACAGTATATATGAATTCAAACACGTAGGAATTTGATCTCAAGAGATATAGGTACAGTTGTGAACTTGGTGACCTTAGCGGAACACGCATGAAAAAGCATTGTACCTTCTGTTGTCTGTACCATGTAGGGAATGTTTCTTTAGCTCGATCACTCCATGTTTATAATGGTGGAATACATTCAGACACGTACTACTTGAAGAAAGGTTTTGGCCTTGGAATTTATCGACTAATGAGACTAACACCATACATGATGTCTGGCCTTGTTGTTGTTAAGTACATCAGACTCCCCACAAGTTGCCTGTACATGGTGGAGTTTATTTTCCTTCCATCACTACTAGCTACGGTTCTAAAGGCCGATGTCGGAAGGTAGCTCAGTTTAGTGCCTAGGATGCCACGCCTCAAATCAATGTCAATGTACCAGTAGAATTACATACATATCCCACTATAGATAACAAAAAGTATGGTCAGTAGAGCTATTGCATCCTAAAACTATACCCAGGAGGGTGACTGCATCCTGATACCAGTTTGCAGTAGCTTTCAACATCAAATTTGATGATCATTCTGTAGTGATATTATAGGAGAACTCTAGTCATTCCATCAAGACAATTCCATCTTATTTTGAGGCATTACAGTTCATTATTAATCTTGATTAGCACTCAAGAAGGATTATCTTGGTGTATTTAGTCGAAGAATAGTAATAACATATGTAAAACGAGTTTCCAGGAGCAGTCAATCCAAAGCATTCTAAATAAGAAAGATTTCGCTATAAGGTCACCGATAGAAAAAAATAAATGCTACTGATGATTTAATTAAATATTGATCCTCCATACTATAGTGGAATTGCTCCATTACAATGCCACTTCCATTTGTCTCCTACGTGATTGTGTTGGACTGTTTTTTATCCTGGTAATACATCAAATATTGGATTAAAATTTTGATACTCTTTGCCTAGATCATGCTTCTAGCAATTGTTGGAATAACTCTTATTGAGTTTAATCATTATTTTATGGATCAATGGAACTTCAAAACTTGTAATATTGCTATTTAATTTGATGCATAATCGTCCAATGTTGGCTTGTATTATATAACACCACCAAGATTCACTTTCTTGCAAAATCTTTGTCAGTAAAAACTGTGGATAGGGAGGTTCTAACATATCAAAGATAAACAGTCATATGGAATTAATTACAAGTGAACACAGCTGTTAACAAATATTTGACTATTTACATTCCCCTCTCCACTAATATTATGTAGTGATCCACAACTTCTCTTATCTGCATTATCCAAGGATAGGACATTTAATCACCTTACATGCCCCTCATGAATGTGGGGTAGCCAATTCCATATTCCATGAATTGTTTTCTGACAAGGGATTGGATGGTTCTTTGTTATTTGATGCTGACAAGAGGAATCCTGAAACATTCAGAAGGCACCTGGACTGCACCATCTATGATATTTTCAAGGCTTCTAAATTAGCACCATTCAAGTACACCTTAGTTATTCGTTCTAGTGCTTCTGTAGGAGTACGATGATAGTACATTTCCACGCGTTATACCAAGCCGCGTCATCTAGGCCTATATCCCCTAACCCCAGATGGTGGCCTGAGCATTAGTTTTGAATTTTGATGCCACAAACCATATCAGAAGATAAAAAGCTTTTATTGTTATTATTTACTTGGCTTCTTGTCATTTGATAAACCAGTCCAGTAGTTGCATTAATTTGGCATTCGCGCTTTGCTAGTGCTCTATCATCTAAGCTTGTGAGTGGTTTCCCATATTCAGGGCGCAAGTACGACCGCAAATTCAAGCTTTACATTTGACAAAAACCTACCACACAAATTATTTGTGAAAAGATTCGTCTCATTCAACTTACCTAACAAATGCCACCAGAGATGCGCTTCATCCATTGAAATAAAAAAAAGGGAATTCATATTTCACCTACTTTATTATCTTCCTTTCTGTACAGTCATGAAGAAAATTACAAGAATTTTCATTCACTGTACAACACAACAGACTATTAGCTACATTTATTTTGGGGACGAATTAGAAATCGTCACTAAATGTCAACTTTTGGCAATGATTTAAATATTAGTCGCCAAAAGTTGTGGTTTTGACGACGTTAAATAAAATTGTCACTAAAGCGGTTTATCTAGAGATAATTTTCTGGAGTTGTCATAAAAAGTGCTTAATTTTGCAACAGTTTGTGTATGTCGTCGCCAAAGGTCGAGCGTTTGGTGATAAGAATTGCAAATGTACCCGAAAACACGAACTTTTGGCGATGAAATATATAATTTGTCTCCAAATGTAAACTTTTGGCGACTAATTCCAAAAGTTGAGAATAAAGAATTTATAATTAATAATGCTAATTTGATAAATTTGTAATGATAAGTGTGTTTAATAATCCTAAGGTTAATTATAATTGACATTTATATATAATTTTCATATTTTGTCTTATTTTTCTTTATAAATTTCTTTAAATATATAGTTAATGCATTAAAACTCTATAAATTATCCCTTTGAATATAAAAAGATAAATATAGCTAAAATTTTACAAATTAATAAGATAAAAAATAATAAATTTAAGTTGAGTACTATTCTTAATCATTAATATTTATTAACAATAAAATAATAATACATAAAAATATTGAAAATTGTAAGCAATATAATATAATAATATATGCAAGTAAGTAGTACAAGATTTTAAACAGAAATTTAACAATTCTTATAGAAATACAACAATAACAACAATAGTAACGTCAGCACCCAATATGAATCCCCCTAATACGTGGGCTCTAAAAAGGTCCAATAGTACGCAGCTTTACTCCTAACTAGTTGAGAGGTTGTTTCCAAAATTCTTATAGACGTAACAATAAATAAAGTTTCATACTTATTCCATCGGAAAGGAAATGAAATCATTATTTTTTTGGATTCCAAATGACATGAGAGTCGATCAAGGTAAATGAGTTCACTGTATCTGGATTCCCAAGAAGGGTCCTTGCACGTTCAAAAGCGTCAATTGAAAAAAGTGAAAGATCTTTCTTCAGGTGTTAGGTTATTGACACCCTTTTCCAACTACTTCTTGGCTATAACTAAACTTGCAGAAGATACAATTAACGAATCTCTAGATGCAATATGGATCACTGAATTAGATGAAATATTAGTACGATGCGTTTCACCTGAGGCATAATTAGTATAGAACTTAAATAGCTAGTTAATTCAAACCGTATAATGAAGCCAAATTTGAAAACAGTCGATTGAACAGACATAATAATTGAAATTAACGATTGTTCCAAAACAGTCGATTGCCCTAATCTTGTACCAACCATAAGGACATTGCCATCGTTTTTATTTTCGTCTATGTTTTCTTGAAGATTCGAGTAAGCTTTACATAAGACATAGTATATACAATCAAACGTTCATCTGATAGCTTATTATGATGCAAATAAGGTACAAATAATTAAGGAAGACATGTAATTCAAATGATACGAAAAGCCTTAAAGAAGAAGATTTGCCATGGAAGGCAAGTGGTGTTAGTATATGATGAGGAAATTTGTTCTGCATCGATTTGTTCTTCACTAGGTGGAATTTTCCCATAGTCCTCCCAACAAAGCTTGTTTCTACCATTAGAAACCAGTAGCCACGTCAACATTCCTCGATGAATTGATATTAATAGTTTTATTACAAAAAGTTAATTTAGCATACAATTCATTATGTTTAATTAAATTCGTTTGGTAATCAAATCCCACAAATTCTAGGTATGAAACGAACTGATCCAAATGACACTTTCTGCATTCCATGTCTATATGATCTACTATGGTAGTTTGTCGATGATAAGTCAAAGTACTACAATTAACTAATGGTACAAATTTGGTGTGAAAGCAATTATATGGTAAATATGTATATAAACATCCATTGCAAAATGTGCCTTGATTCTCTAACAAACCTTTCATCAAATAGGTAGAATGTTTTTGTCAAATAAGCATGAAAGGTGGGAAAAAATTGTCTACCCTTCATCATCCAGTACAAAAACACAATTCACCATCTTCCAAACATAAACAAAAAAAGAAAACCATAAACCATTTATAGAACAAAAAGCCCACATTAACTTCGAAACGTAGCAGAAAAATAAAGAAGAGCATTCTTGGAAACAAAAAAGAACAATACGTTCCAACACAAAACACAATGCTTTGTCAACAGTGAGAACCATGAGAGAGGTTACGACCATAAAAGAGGAGATGACGCTTCTTTGATAGATTATATAAAGAGGAAATACGATGACTAACACAAAAATGAAGGCAACTTCATTTTCATTTTAATAACCTAGAAAAAATGGCGTCTTTGTCGATAAGGTAAACAACACCGTTTCCGATTAAGTCAAAAGAAATTAACCATTTGGTGAGGATTCAAAAACCCGCTGCCAAATGGTTTGCAATTACCATTTGACCTCACCTTTGACTAACATAATTATATATAATATATAAATTATATGTTACAATATGAAATTTTTATATAATAAATAGATAATTATTATTAAATAGAGTAATATATATATTACATAAGTAAGATATCAGAAAATTTATAAATTATGTAATAATTCATAAATCATTATCCTAGTTACAATCATTATCTATTCATTCATATTTATATTAATTACCATATATGATAATAGTAATAATAGCAATTTAATTAAAAATAAATTTCAATATATAAAAAAATGGAAATTAATATTAAATATTATTATTATATTTTAAAAATCAAATTTAATATTATTCAAAATCTATTGTAAGCCTTATTTATAAATGTAGTTAACAACAATGTTATTTCAACGAATAAATTTAATATTAATGACAATGATTGTATAAGTGTAAAAATAAATTTAGTTAACAAAAATGTGATTTATGCCTTTTATTAACAATTTTTAATATATATGATTTCATAATTTTACGTGGTCTCACAAAATTGTATTTATTATATATAGTTTCTACAGTAATTTTTACTTATGATATATTAAAAAATTGTGCAAAATTTAAAAATCTATAGTATTGGCGACGATTTCTAAATTGGTAGCCAAATTGTCAAATATTCGGATAGTGTTTAACATTTGATGATGAATTATGAGATTGTCACAAAATGTTAAGGGATGTAAACAAATTCAATGAAAATGACTTAGTTCTGTTTAGTCCTAAGGACGACGATTTTGTAAATTAGTAGCCAAATCTTAGCTGTATATTAACCTTGTGAATTCATCGTCAAAGGTTTCGACGTGAAAAAAAAAGTAAGGGCAACATCATTTGTTCAACAAAAAATGACGTTGTCTCTACATCTGTTCAATTGACGCAACCTGACACCCCCTAAATTTTCTTTTAGCCTCTCCTATCTCCTGCATGATTCTGTGTCAATTTGTTCTTCTCTTCGTCCATTCACCTTATTTCGTCTTGTTCTCTTCATTTTATCTTCCATCATCTTTGTGCAATTGCAGTCGAGGTAAGTAATTGATGCTTTTATTTTGGGTTTTTTTATTTAATTATTGTTGCTAAATGCTATGTTGATGGTTTGTTTTAGGGTGAGTTGTTGAGGTGTTTGAGTTTATTTAGCTTGTTAATGGCTGAATGGTTGATTGAATGTGTTCATGTTAGTGAAGAAAGGGAGGAGACAAAATTCTGTTTTATTGGTTTGTGTTGAATTTTTGAAGTTTATAAACTGCTCAATGAAAGTTCTCATAGAGATTTAGTGTTCTGTTTTAAACTTATGAACGAACTTATTTGTTTTTGTTTTAATAGTGTTCTGTTTTCTAAGGATGGTAGTGCTAAAGAGAAGAGGTTGTGATGTATGAAGAGTGTTAAGGTTTTGTAATTTTATACATAGAAAAGATGAGTGATTTATATATAAGAATAATTATAGATTAGTATATTTTTATCTGAATTTTTTAGCATTGGAATCTAGTAATCTAATTGAATCTTCTATTAATGAAATAGTTTGCATTGTTTGCATTGAGAT
>JANZLX010000009.1:17762591-17786719 GCA_025531955.1 Erythroxylum orinocense
TTGCTTTTGAACAAAGATGCTTAATTTTGACTTTGTTTATTTGCATTGGTGAAAGGCAATTATGATGTATGTTGCAAATTGAATCTTGCTAGCCTAAGTTGATAGATTGTGTGAACTTGGTTTTTGAAGGATGAATTGATTGAGTTTGATGGTTTAATATGTTGCTCGAGGGCGAGCAAAGGTTCGGTGTGGGAGAATTTGATAAGTCAATTATATTGCATATGTTTTGGTATTAATTTTGATTGATTTGTGAAATTGGTGTTTAAGTATTGATGGAATTAATTGTTAAATGTCCACAGGTAGTTGCCAATACCAAAAAGACAAAAAAGGATCAAAAAGATGAAAAATATGGCAAGAAATTCGAAAATTCCAGTTTGGTCGAAATTCAAAGATTAGGCGTGGGCACGTCTAAGGTTATAATCCCAATTTGCAGATTTTCCAGAATTGGAATCCACTTAGAACACAATCGCCAAGATTTTTTGGAGCTCTTTTCAAGAAGTTTGCCACTTAAACTAGAAGATTATCTAATTGGGGTGAAATCCAATCAAGATTTTGAAAAGATTGAATTTGATTAAGAAGCCAATGTTGATTGCCGGATGTATATAGGGTTTAGGGTTGCTAAAGGCGGATCATTATCGTATTATTCTATTTTATTTTTGGGAGTTGCCGCACCCGTGTTCTACAGCCTGTCTTCTGATTTTCTTGTTGCCGCACCTTGATTTCCTTTGTTTTCTTTCTTTTCCTTGTTCCATCATATTTCTCTTAGGCTGCTCCATCTTGATTTCCTCTTGTTTCTTTCATTATTCAACCAATCACCGCAATCACTGTTTCCTCCAGCAATCGCTGCACCTGTCTTTCTCCTTGCCCACGTCTCTAAGTCCTCCAAACAGCTTCATCGTGTTTTTTTGGATTGCTTCTTATCTTTCACTATTTCACTAGCATCATCGTCGCACATCCTCACCTTGGCTGCAGCAATTGTATTTAATTAGTTTTTATGGCTTATTTCTTCTGCACTTATCAAGTTACTGTTTCGTAGATTAAAGACTTTAAGATTGCCGTGTTTCAATTTCTTCTTGATGTTTATGTTTTCTTTATAGTTTCAATTAGAGATTTTTATTATTTTCAGTAAAGACTAGTTATGGAGACAATTCTTTTTATTATTTCTTTTGATTCCAATTTAATTATGATTAACTAATTTTCTTGTCTTGGTTGAGCGACCCATGTTTCATGTTATTATGGTGAGATGTTTTTAATCTTTTTCATGATTATTAATGAACATTGGATAATTTCAGATTTATTTTTTAATTGAATTCGTTAGTTTCTAGGTACGCAACTAGGAATTAATTGGTTCAACTGCTAGATTAACAAAATTTGACGTTCAATTTTGGTAACCACAAGTAGCAATTAGGATTAACCTCTCTACGTTAGAGTTAGAAAATTCTAAGAAATTATCCACTTGATTGATTTCATGTCGTACATGTTAATCACTTGTCATTGGTTCTTAATGCTATTATTCAATTTACCTATGATCGTATCTAGGTTATTGTTTAATAAGATTGCTAGGATACATGTTTCTAGTCAATACAATTAATAGAAAATTCCCTCAATGAATGTTCATTAATAATTATAATTTTTATCAAGGATCCATAATAGCATGGTAACATCGGTGACTAAAACCAAGGTATTTTCCTGTTAATTTTTCAGACTTAATTATTGTTTCAATTTGCAATTTTCCTTTTTGATTTTTATTATTATTTCGGTAAGTAACAAAAACCCCCCTTTTCATTATTTGTGCCATTTGAATTCGTAATTTCCATAATCGCAAAATTCCTCATGGGAACGATATCCGCTTATCGCTACTACATTAATTTATTTAACGGAAGTGAAAATCTTTTATATTTGATTGCAGGCGACAGCATCACCAGTTTTATATTTTGTTTAGGTTTTTATGCTCTCTTAAGCATTATGTATATAATAGAGTTCAACCTAAAGGGTCTATTGCAGAGGCTTATATAGCAAATGAATGCTTGATATTTTGTTCGATGTACTTAAATGATATCGAGACAAGATTTAATATACTAAAACGTAACTTTGATTTTTATCAAGATGGTGACTTGTCAGTTTTTTCCTAAAAAGTAATGCAACTTGGCATCGAAAAATATGTGGAGTTAAACTAAAGACTAATCTGAAATTGTCCATTGGTATATTTTGAACAATTATGAGGAAGTCGATATATATATGAAGTATGTATATTACTTTTGATTCAAATTTTCATATTTAAATTTTGTGATTCAATATGTATTTCCTTATCTCTATTTACTTGTTTAAATAGACAGCACAAAGAGTAGATTTGAAGTAAAATGATTGTTAATGTTGAAGAAAGACATAAGCTTAAGTTCCTATCATTGTCTAGGACTTAAGTAACATATACATTGATGGAATATTATGAACTTATGACAATTTGTATGTCAGATTAACTTATAATTTCATTTTGTCCCACAGATAATATGGTTACATAACCATAACATGTAAGAGGCCATAACAACATTATATTCATTGGCATGTGGGCCTCATATATTGGGAAAAATATACATATTGCATTGTTAATAGGGTTAGATTTCAAGTATAAGATCGAAACAATCGACTTATAAGCTAAACTTGTGGGGTTGTTATTGAGGGATGTCATGACGACGATTTTATTAACATCTATGGTATCATCTCTAAAATAATAGAGTTGCATTATATCAAGGATAAAAGGCTTATTCTATTTAAGTGCAAATGGTTTAATCTTGTTGACATGAAAGTGAATGGGAATATTACTAGCATTAATGTTAGTAAGACATAGTATGATAATGACCTTTTTGTCCTTACAAGTCAAGTGAAACAAGTTTTCTACCTTAATGAAACTATATTGGGCAACAATTGGAAGGTTGTTCAAAAGTTTCAACACCGAAATTTCTTCTATTTTTATAAAAGGGATAATGGTGTAATGAGTGAAGATGGTGATGAAGTATATCAAGAGATTGAATTGGAGTTGAATAATAAAGCCATTCAAATAGAAGATACAGATATATAATCAGTCCATAGGAGAGATGTTGATCCCAAAATAGTACAAGTGGATGAAGTACAATCCAATCTTATCATAGAAAGAGATGAAGACAATATTAAAGGTGAGTTATATGATAATGATGATACTTTGGTCGAATATAATAGTGATGAAGAGTTGAATCATAATGTAATTAATGATGATGATTTTCAAGATCTTGATCATGATAATTGAAGGTAAAAAAAAATTGTTTAAATTATTTGAAATCTATTGTTGATGTTTAAATTATATTAATGCCTATTGATGATAGTTGAATTATTTTAATGCAGAATGTTGATATTTGAGTTATGTTTATGAGGATTGTTGATGTTTCAGTTTTGTTTATGTGTATTGTTGATATTTGAGTATGTTAATGCAGAATGTTCATGTTTGAGTTATGTTAATGCGGAATTTTGATGTTTCAGTTTTATTTATGCATATTTTTTTATATTTGAGTTACGTTAATGCGAAATGTTCATGTTTGAGTTATGTTAATGTGGAATCTTGATATTTGACTTACTTTTATACATACTGCATTCTATTTAAGTTATGTTTATGAATATTGTTGATGTTTGACTTATTGCGTATTGTTGATATTTGAGTTATAGATATTCAGTATAATGGCACATGGTAGAAACAAGGGAAAGAAGGTGGCAACTATCAAAATTGCTCCTCCCTAACAACAACCAAATCAATTCGACCCTATCCAACAACAACCACCAAGTTTATCCACCAATAAAGTCAGTAAGCAACAACCTCTATCTACCTCAACTAGTGTTGAGGGATCTTTAGGTCTGTTAATTTTCACCACCTATAATTAGACTTGTGCTCAAATTTATATTTACATGTTTAATGTTTTTTTTCTTATCATTATTCTTTTATTGTCAGGATCTAATATCACTATTAGAAAAAGAGCTTAAGGTATTACTAAGGTTTTGAGTTGCAATACATAAATTTTGCAATAAACAATAAGTTGTTTGTACATATTGATACCTTGCAAGGTTGTCCTATTGATAAGGTTCAATCGACTAAATTATCTAGTGAGTTAGGAGTCATTGTCAGGATTGAATTATCTTGCCTTTAACATGCCAAGCAGTTGAAGGAAGACAACTTACTACAAAATGTTTTGGACAAAATTCCAGTAAATTTTCAATTTATTTAAATATATGCAATTTTTTTACTTATTTAAATAGCAATTTAACTTTTACTTGCATTTCATAACTGAAACTCAATATCATTGATATCAAAAACCCTAAAGTTTTAAGCTGTGTGAGTTCACTGTTGAAACAAAGGGCCAAGGATCATCGTTGTCGACTACATAAATATTACAAAACTATTCCTTCAAATGAGGAGGTGAGGAGACATATTCTTGAATGGGTGACTACAAAAAATTGGAGCCAAATGTATGATTATTGGACCTCTACCAACGTTATAATTTGTCTTTTTTCTCTTCACATTTGCTTCCATTAATCTTGTTACAAAATTTAACGACTATTTCTTTTCTTTATTTAGGAAAAGTGTGAAAAAAGCCAAGGTTAACAGAGAAAAAAAATGAAAAATCCTCACAACTAAAGCTCCAAATCATTTGTTGTAGTACGAGGTGAACTTGTAAGTTCTTTGTTTACAAGTTATAATTATATCAATAAATACAGTATTATTTATCGTGTTTTTAATTCTTTTTTTTCGTAAAATAGAGTGGGAAAGAACTACATAAACAAGAGTGTAATAGGATCACACTATACAAACTCACTCACTATAAGAAAAGTCAAGGGTGGATGTCAGAATAAGCATAAAATAACAATGTAAGTATAAAAATTTGTTTAAATTTTAAGTTTATTTAATTATGTAGTACTACCTAATAATATTTGAATTAAATATTGATTTTGTTTTTTAAATTTTATAATAAGATATAGGAGTTGTTGCAAAGATTATTGGTTGACGAAAATGAGATAAATGTAGATAACATTTACAACAACGTGCTTGGTACAAGATGCAGCTACATCAACAGTCTTAGGTATAGCCCTAAGCCAATTGTGTCATCCTCATTAAGACTAGCATATGTCACCCATCTTCAAGAGGAGAAACATCAGTTAAGACTAAATTACAATGTAATGAGGAAAAGTTAGAACTAAATAAACAAAAGTTAGAACAAAATGAATAAAAGTTAGACAAGCGTGAAAAGATAGTCAAACAAATACTTGGCCTCAATTATGTAGATAGCAGTGACAATGAAAGCGAATCTTAGTTTGTACATAAGCATTTTTTAAAACATTTGTAATTAACATTTAATGAAATTTAATTGTTTATATAAAATGTTTCTAATTTTTAATTTTATTTTCATATAATATAGCCCTTATAAAAAATCTAAATATTGTAAACAATAACATGGAATAAAAATGTAACCAATAATTATAATTAACACGATAAAATTTTCAGTAATAATGTTTATTAAAAAAAGTAAAAATCGTCACAAAAACCTTGTAGCTATGTTTTAGAAAACATCGCCAATAAGTTTTGGCTATATTTTACAAAACATAGATAAATTTTTTTTGCTACAACTATTGAGTCGTTGCAACTAATTTTGAGTGACGATTATTGACTTGTCGGTAAATGTTATTACTTACATTTATTGTAACGTAGCTAATAACATTTAGTCACAAAAGAAAAGTATAATAAAATATCATTGACGATGATTCTATCTATTATCGTATATCTCTTTTGGTTACATATTATACTCGTCACGAAACATAATTTATGACGATTTTGTAAAAACATGATCTATAGTATTTTGTTACCAAGATTTCGCGACAATTTAGGCAATGACTTATTGTCGTTGCAAGATATTATTAGCTACGAATTCTATACTTCATTGCTAAAATCCCATCTTCTTGTAGTGCCAATACATTCCGAACTCGCCAATGTCTAAAAAGCTAATGGGTGCGCAATGCCTGCAATTGCATATCTACCATATTGAATTGGAGTATTCTGCAATTGCATATCTACAATATTGAATTAGAGTGCTCAACTCAATCTTCAAGATCGTCCCTGAAATATTTTAATAGTCATCTAAAACTGAAAAGAGCACTAACGAACGGAAAGGGAGAGAATAAGGATGGGTAAAAGGCTGAATAAAGAAGATAAAGGATTATCTTTATTGGCCAGATTAGTTAGGTATGTGTTGAAGCTTGTCCCTTGGTTTCATGTTATGGGGGGACCCAAGTTTGACCCTAACATCAACACAATAACGATGAATTGATCACATTATTATATAAACAAACCTGTTGAGACAGTCCGTATACATTCGGTGAGAGTGCACCAAGTAATCAATTACCAATCTTAGTCCGTGCCACGGAAATCTGTCCGTACGCTTAGCGGCTCTATGAGCATGCTTTTAGAAAAATGGACATGGGAAACGGACGAAAAAGCTGCAGACTTTAATTAAGTAAACAGCAGAGTAATGATGCTGCTTGAAAATGACGTTTTCAGTTTTTGTCAGTGGGAATCTGTGTCATTCACCTGATCCAACAGCGTGGGAAATGCAAACTCTGCAGGCTGCTCCCCTGACGTGTAATCTACGGATGGCTACGCTCTTCAAAATAATATAATTAGACTAGAATTAAACAGCACCATTTTTTCAGTTTTATTTGAATTGTTTTTTTAAGAATTAATATAATTGATTATATAATATATATTTCTTATTTTGAATAATATGAGTAGATTATATTTATTAAATTTTTTTATTTTTATTTTATTTATAATAGTTTATTATTCATTATTAACATAATTTATATCAAATTAGTAAGTTTAATAATTTGTACACACCACAAAAAGAGATTCATTTTATGATATGTGTTTATATTGTGTAGCGAAAATGGAAACAGATTAATATAATTAAGTTTAAAATAATTATATGTATGTAAATACAAAATTTATTATGTAAATTCTAATTAAATATTAAGAAAATTAGTTGTTTATATATTTGTATTTAAATATAAATCTTAATTCAAATTAAACGAATAAATTTCAAATCAAAAGTTATTACCTTTTCACATATTTAATATCATAAATACTTGATAAGTTATAATTATTTTATTTCAAACTTCTTATCAACTTTTTACTCTAGCACTCTTCTTGAACATTATAAAGAAAAATAAGGAAATTAGACGGAAGCCATCCGAGTCTTTTACATGAACTTTACTGGAGAATACTCTATTTTTATTTTCCGCCAATTGAATAGAATCACAAGTAGAATTGGATTCGAACCGCTAATCCTACATTACATGCAATAGTACCTAGAATTACTACTGGAAAAATATATAAAAGATCATTTGGCCATGCGGGTTCTCCATAATAATTATGACCCATTCCTTTAGCCAATTTAGCTCTTAATACAGGATCATTCAAGTCAGGTTTTTTTGTTATTAATCTGCTAATAAATCGTTTAATGGCAGTTCTATCTATCACTTTATTGTGAAATACCATATTGGTATAACGATAATTAAACTTTCTAATCTTGTATAGGAAACATTAAAATGAATTCAAACTTTCTTCAATTGTAGAGATATAAACGATAATTATAAATGCGAAAAAATTTAAGAATTACTAGAAAATTACATATATAATTATTAATTACAATATATAATTCAAAGAAACATATGAAAGGTTTAAATGTATAATTGTTTTGAAAAGGAAAAGAGCATAAAGAAAAGCTTACAATAACATGGAGGCGCTTACCATACTATCCAAATTTTGGAACAAAAATTTCAGAAGAAACTAGTGCTAGTGATTGCAAAAGCCAAAACTAGCAAAAGATAATAGATGATTAAGTTGGTCTAAGGATAGATGCATAGTTAAGAGTTACACTTCTTCATTAAGACAGACATTTGTACGTTCATATTGGTACTTACAAGATTGATCACTCACAACACTTGCTCAGGAGCTTAAGTAGGAGTTACTAGTTTCCTAGCACATGTGACTAATGAGGCTTTGATAAAAGCTTGCTAGACCTTTTGAGGGATTACTCAAGGTTTTTTGCTTTATGGACATGTCTGTAATTCCCTAAGAGGAGGCTAAGGAGGAGCTATAATTCATATTAACTTGATGAGCAAAAAGTTGTTACCTAATCTAAGTAATAAACTTTTAAGTGATTGTGTCCTTAGATTTTTCATGAACATAAAATAATCTAGAGTTCCTTTCTTTTCAAATTGTATATATTATGTATCCAAAAGCTATTATAAGAAAAATTGTACCTACTGAAGGAACTGTGGCCTTAGATTTGATAAGCCACTGAAGGACTTCTTTATGGTTACTTCACGTCACCCTTAGTTTGTAAAGAGCTTGGATTAAATTTGAAACCAGTCATGAGTATTTATAGTTTAAAAAGAGGTGAGCTATGGATTCAGAGGATGATTTGAATAGCTTGTATTGGTTAAAGATGTCAAAGAATCTTATCATTTCCATTATAGAAAGCTTTTGTATGGCAACTAACCATATAATTATTGTTATTTTAGGATGTGCTTTTTTCTCCCACATAATTGCAACCCAGGGTAGTTTTTAAGTTTGAGGCATGAGGATATAGAGTTTTAAGTCGAAAGCCTCAGAGGAATGATTTAACTAAATATAATAATCCTCCCAGTTTGATATTGGATAATAGTTTAGTAAGATATTCCTATATTGAGCAGTATAATCACTTTGCTAATCATTATTATGGATGATGAAGTAGACCTTAGGCTCTTCAGGGTAAAGGTCAATTAGATTGCTTAATTATATTGGATTTGAAAAGAGATCCCTAGTTACTCTAGTTATTATGATATAGAGAAGCAAGTTCCCTACTACCAACATTACATTTGATGCTTGAATGGATAATACCCTTCATCTTTAGGAGTTGAGCTAAAAACCAAGAAGTATCCTATAAGCTTTTTCCTTTCATAATGCATTTATAAATCCATTTTACCATAAAGCTTTAGTATTTGTGGGGATTCTCCACCCTCTTTTGGCCACTAAAGCTTTACTAGTAAGCTCCAAGGAGTTTATTTCAAGGCCTCCATCATTCTTTGGCTTATATACCTCGTCCAATTTTACCTTGGTAGAGGATTAGTTATTAGTTGCACGTAGCTATAGGAATCTTCTCAACATCTTTTCAATAGTTTTAATTAGCCCTTTAAGAGAGAAAATTATGAGATGACCAATATATGTGCAAAAACTTTAGCACTAAGTTTATCAACATTAGTCTACCAACAAAAGATAAAGTTTTAGTGCACCATATAGATTCTCTTTTAGATCTTCTATACTAAAGGAATGTAGTCCCTAAAGAGGATTTTTTTTTGGTAAAGATAGACAGCCCCAAATAGATGAATGGAGGATCCTTACATAATCCTGAAATAGTTAAAAGTCAACTTGAAAGGTGTTTAGCACAAGAAAAAACAATCAAATGATTTTTATTTTTGTTGATAACTAAACCAAAGAGCTCTTTGAATTTATTGGAAGAGGACATAGTAAGTTGTGGATTTATCATCAGTTTTTGAGAAAATTAAGAGATCATATGCAAATGAGAGTTAAAAAGTTTCAATTTTTTGGTATTTGCTATGAAATTTAAAACCTAATTCAAACCTAATGTTATAGGCAAAGAAATTTAAACAATGACCCCTTGCACAAAATAAATAAGTAAAGGGATAGTAGATCCCCTTATCTCAATCCTTTCTTACCCTTAGGAAGCTTTGTTAGCTCTCCATTATCCAAAACATAGTAAGAAATGGTAGTAATGCATTGGTCGATCCATTCAACAAAAAGATTGTGAAAATCAATTGCTTGATTATTTATGAGGAATCTTCAGCAAATTGAATCAAAAGTTTTATGAAAGTCTACTTTAATAGCTCAATTCTTAGGGAAGTCCTCTTATTATAGCTCTTGAATAACTCTTAAGCCAGTAAAGCATTATCCCTTATTAATCTTCCTTAAACAAAAGCGCCTTGTGTCTCATTGATTAAAGGTACAATGACCTATTTTATGATGGATGCAAGGAGCTTAGTTAGGATTTTGTAAATGTTATTACAACATTAAATTGTTCTAAATTTAGAACCAAAAGAAGGGTAAGGGTTTTGGGAATGAGGGTCATGAAGTTTTTGTTGATTTTTCTAAGTAGTTTCTTTCCAGTTTCCTTTTTCTTTTTTCATTTTTTCTTTTCCTGTGGGTCTATCAGAAATAGTTTCTCTACTAATTAGGGATAAAGTTGCATACTTTTGGACCTTCCTATACCCTTCTAAGGGATGTAGTTATTTTTTTCCTTATTGTTGTAGTCTCCTTCCCTCAAAGAACTCTAACATAGCTTTTGTAACATTATTTTTAATCTAAGCCTAGAATTTTAAAACAAATGAGCATTTAGTTCATTTGAATTAGAAGATTTATTATGGATTAGGCTAAAGATAGTCTTTTCTACCTCCTCTTTGGTGAATGGTTTGCTCAACCTTTTAATATACACTATTAAGAATTGGTGAAAAATAGAATTTGCATTGAGGAAAAGCAATCAACTAGAGTATCGATTGAATTTTGAAAATAAAGGTTCAACTCCTAGCTAATTTCATCTTGGGATAGGGTTAAGCTTCCATCTTACTCAGCAAGATATGTGATTCTATTGAGGTTTTGTTTTTCTAGCATTAATAGATCTATGAAAGAATTTAGTGTTTTTATCTCCTTTCTTCAACGACTGAACTATTGATCTTTTCTTTAGGATATAATTGTGAAGTCCATTTCTTTAATGTAATCCTTTAAGGCTCCCCTCACCTTTTTTAACAAAGAAGCATTCCCTAGATGAAGGATAGGATCCTCTTAAACTTTGATTAGATGGAGCTTAGTGCTAGCAATGTTTATATGAGTATTATAGAACCTACTATGGTTAAGGAGTTTGAGATTCTTCTTTACCATTTTTATTTTTCTTATGCAAATGAAAGATTTATATATATGAAAAACATAAGGAAATCCTTCCCTAATAGCACCTTCAATTCCCTCCACCTTAGTCAAGAAGTTGTTGAAGAGGAAAGACACATTTCTATGCTTATATGAGAGTAAATTCTTAATGATTATTGGATTATGATAAGTGAACATGGTGTTTTCGAAAATTGATTTACAGAATTTTAGAAGCCATTCTTCATTAATTAGAGCTCTATCTAATTTTTTTTTCTTATATGTCAATTTCTTCTTTTTTTTCTCTATGTAAAGAAATTTCTCTCAAATTTCAAGTATCATTAACACAATTCCTAAAGTCCTCATTGTAGTTTATTAAGCTTGAATTACCATTTCCTTCAGATGTGGAGGATGCTATGGAAGTTCCCTAAAATGATCTATAAAGAGCCTATAAAAGAGTGTATGTCACTAAGTTTATTCCATAAAGCATTCCTTTGAAAAGTAAAATTAGATACATGGATAAAAGAGACTTGAAAACTATTCTTCTTATGTATTAAGTAAGCACTAAGGGACAATGGTTGGTAAAAGACAAGTATCAAGGAGGCATCCACTAAATGTGGATCATTTGTAATAACTAGCCTTCCATTATGATGGAATTGGTGATTGGTTATAGTCTTCCAGTGCTTTTCTAGAAAACTTAGTTTGCTACATCTATCTACTTTAAGCTTGGTTTCCAAAACACCTAGTAATATTGTTTTTATTTCATGAAAGATATCTCTAAGGACTTGTTTCTTCTTCAGGTATTTAAGGCCCCTTAAATTCCAAGGCAATAGATAATTAAAAGTTAGGGTGGCTCCTTGAGCCTTTTATACAATTCTTTCTACTCAATTTCCTTTTAGTGTCAGTGTTGAAAGTTCCAACAGTGGAATTGGCTCTTCTAAGAAGATGATCCACTCTTGGAATTGGCTCTTCTAATTTAGAGATAGGGATGTTAATTGATGGAGAGCTTCACTTATAAAAGAGATGTTTAAAGAAGTAAAATGCTTTACCAAGGATAGGAATATTATAATCAAAGGATCTTTCTAGGAAAAACAGGGATCAAATTCTTTGATGCTAATGCTTTTATGCAACATATTCCCCTCAATTATTACTAAAATAGTAGACTTTAGTACACATCAGTACAATTTCATGATTATGTATAGATGATTTTGTAGGATTACCCTCTCATAAGGTTTCTTTACCTGTTTTGTTGTATGTTAAAATCGGAATAATTTTGAGTAGTCTCTTCTTTTGAACTTCTTTCAAGTTGGAATCCATTGCCCACTTTGTTGGGTATTGTTTAGGCCCAACTGATAGAAGACTTTAATAGAATCCTTAACCAATATGATCTCTAAGCCTCAAGATAGAACTATTGTCCAGTAGGTCCTATTTCATTTCCATGATTGCACACATTCTAGTATAACCTACTCTTCCCTTTACTACTTCTTCCTCATCTATCTGTATGGGATTTCCAAGGTGGCTTTCCAAGTAGCTAAGTCCTTTAGTAATATTCCAAAGGAATATTATACAACTTTATTCAAATAGGTATTTAGTTATAATTAAACATTCTTTATAGTCAATCCAATTCTCCATAAATGAAGGAAGATAGAAATGTTTGATAAGTGCTAGGGTCCAACTTTAAGAATTGTCTGAACTAAATATTAAGAGTTGAAGGTGAACATGAAGTGGTAGCCTCATTAAGGAGAACATCATTGAGCTCCTAATTCTTACAATTCTTCACTGCCCAAGCATTCGCTATAGGAAAATTAGGCCTTTTCCTAAACAGAACCTAATCAAACTTAAAGATTAAGATTTAGCTCCTTCCTGTGGTACTTCTAGTTGAGAAGCAATAGTGGAGGAACTGTTATAGCAAGAAAGAGAACAATATTGGAGCTTGGTTGGTGAAGGGTCACCAATAACCTATTTCCAAATTAGTTTTTAGTTGAGCCTTATCGAAATGGAGGGCTGGATTTGATCTCCTTGAGTCAAATGAGATTTATGGAATTTAGAGGACTTAGAAGGACTCTGAGTGTCTAGATTTGAGTTAAAGGTACGAGGGGGACTATCATTATTAGTAGTCAGAGAATTAGAAGAAGATTGAAATAATGAGAATGGTGCTTAAATTGGAGAGACAAAGGGATTAGAATGGAAGGGATGATAGAAGGAGGTGGGAACTAGGGGAGGAAAGTTAGCCTAGCTTAAAGGGAAAGTTTGGTCGGTATCTAAATGGTGAGAAATCATATTACCTAAAAAGGGAAAACTTAGATGGTGAGGAAAGGAAATTTAAAATTTTGTTCTAGAAACAATAAAATCAAAGGGTAGGATACAAGCAACAAGAAAGCAAAAATGCCTTTAAATCAACACGCAGTTAAGGCAACTAGTTTAATGGGAAAGATGGAGATTTATGCTACACATAAAGGCTTAACTGGCAAAAGGAGATGTCTAAGGCTAAGGGTATGACGAAAATCCAAGGGAAATCTTATAGGAAAGGGAATTATAAGCGAACATGTGCAAAAGAGAACAAGCTTGAGAATAACTATAATAACAATTGAATAAAACCCAGAAACACAAACTTAACAGTGCAAAAAATCCATTGAAAATCTAAGGCAAACTTGTTTTTCAAGGCAGGGAACTTGAAAGAAGTTTTGCTTTGTCTAGATACCAAAAATAAGGTCTTATTATTTTATTATCCAAACAGAACTTACACTAAGAAATAAAAATCTTGGCGTACGACAATCAGTGACGGAGCCAGAAATTTAAGATAGGGAGCCCAAAATTTAATTTTTTTAAATTTTGAAGGGCCCAGTACACCACTGACCCTTAAATAACTCTATCTTTTTTTATATATATATATATTAACAATAATTTTTAAAAAAAACTTGGGGGGCCCAGTGACCCCCCAAGTTAGTATGTAGCTCCGTCACTGACGACAATGATCTAGTAAGGAGAAAGACGGGTAGACGGGAGAAAGATGAGGAAGGTTAAGTTATGTTTTCTTTAATATTAATTAATTTAATTTGATTATAACATGATGAAGAATTTCACTTGTACCTAGCATCCCACATGTAACTTAACACCTAATTACATTAAGAGAGAGTCTAAAATCGGGTTATTTTTGTAAAAAATTGAAAGTTCAAATATTTTATTGCCACTTTTAAATATTTTGACTATAATTGCATAATTGTGGAAAGTTTAAATTTTTTGCGGTAATTAACCTTTTGTTAAATATTTATACATTATGATTAATAAAGCAAAGAATTATCTTTAAGATTTTTATAAATTAATATATACCCGTTTAATATTATTTATATACATATTCTGTAGGTACGAAACATAAATTAAAAATGTTTAAATTCATTAATATCATATTAATTTTGTGATATGTGTGTGGATAGAAAAAAAATATTAGTTTAAATATTTTTCATGTGTAGGTCTTTGTGCATGTAGTAAACGTAAAATTAATAACACATTAAATATTGTGAAATTTATTTTATATAATTCTAAAATAAATGTAAGATAATATCTATAGTACATTTGAAGTCAAATCCATTTTCTAAAATAAATATTATTTTTTTTTGCTTATGCATGTATGTAAAGTATTCTAATAAAAGCTTAAAATTTTACAAGTTAAAAGTTTCATTCACTTTTAAATATTAATAATATGAAAAATAATACAAAAATTGAAATTTCTTGTCATTAAATATTATCTTTTAAGATAATATCAAAAACTTTTAATTGTTCAATAAAATACGAATATTTAATAATGATTAAATTTTTACTAGAAAGATCAAAATAAATAATTCTGTAGAATATTATTTTATTATTTTTAAATCACCATTAACAATAAATATCTTTGAAATACTATCGATTTTGAAAAAAAAACATTTACTATGTTAGAAATTAACATTAGTTACATTTATTAGAATTTGCATATATATATATATATGTGTGTGCGCGCGCGCGCGTCTGTGTGTCTGAAATTCTAGTGAGAAACTTGGATGTTAATGGGATCGCACATTATATACCGTGTTATGTTCCCGAAGCCTTTTCTTATTCATAAAAGAGTCAATTTTTCTTATTCATGCCTTGAGTTCGAGCCGTTCCAAATTACCATTGAGCCTATTGCTTGGGTTGTTGTGTGATTTGAAGTCATAATTTGCATATGTATATAATATATTCAAAGTTTTACTCAATATATATCTAAAAGATAATAAATATAACAAGATTTGTGCCATGGCTGCTTTCGGTTGCTTTATGTTGGTACAAACTTATCCCTCGTGGGCTGCACTCCAAGTAAGTATTAGCATAATCACTAATATTAGAAAAAAAAATTGTTGCATCAGTGTTAACAAAGTCATGATAATGACCGAATGAAACACTATTCAAAACGTCATTTGAATCCCTAGAAAAGTTCATCTAGATTTATAAGTGGCCGTGAATTTAACTTACAATAAATTGAATAAAGTCCAAATGTTGAGGTGTGGTGGCACTAGGAGTGGCCAACTTTCACTTACTACTTTGTGGGCAGAGTAAAGCATGGTAACCAAGAGAACTCGCACTCTTCCACTACTAGTTCGAGAGAACTTGGTCGTAAAGATCGCTTATCTTTGATTCTCAAACTTTCACATAACAGTCCCCAACCGATTCTGCTCAGTTATTTCTATCTCGATAATGACATGATTAACTGGGTAGGCTACTTAAATAACTGCATTTGGAGTATGATAATAGCATGATCTTTGGTTCATAATATAGAATGGAAAAATGACTTCAAAGGGAGTACTAATCTTGCATTGCTTTTGTAAGATTGAATTCACATTTACTGGTTTTGGGTGCGTATCAAATAAACTTGTCATGTCACAAAATAAGATAATAATTTCATACACAATTTAAAATTAAATAATTAATTTAATATAATTAATATTAATAAATCCAAGTGTTTTTACACTTGCACTAATAATTTCGAGATCTACAAAAAAAAAAATCTTAATACGACCAATCCTTGCTTCTGATATTAATTTCAAAATCTAAATTTGTTTTTTCTTTTGAAGAATCCTCTACCATCAATTAGACCACTCTGAAAGTGGTAATCCTGCGTTTGCGGAAGACTAATAAAGGATAAGTTGACAGTAATTGTACTTTTAGCATGCGAGTTACAGCCTTTTAAGAGAAAAGAAAGGGACGATCTTGTAATAGTACCCAAATTCTATTGTCAGGTCACCTCTGTCAATCTGATGTATCACTACGTAGTGTCAACTATGTCAACCCTACTCATTACGTTCTAGACTTTTGAAATATCAACGGTCGGGATCTATCAGTAATTTTCAGCTCTCCCAAAATAGGAAAAACAAGAAAAGAGAAATGCATGGAATTTTCCAGGATCGTGAATGCCTGCCAATTAATACAGGGGAAATGAGGAGGACAAGAACAAGTTTGGCAGTGATCTCAAATTTTCAGATTGTGAAGAAAGGAGTGATCATAAGCTTTGAGAAATGCTAAAAAGGCAAATAATAAGTGGAGCATCCACTAATCCACCAATATTTTAACTGATAATGCAAACAAATTTTGGACAGCGTAAGCTTGTGTAAGTTGGAAATGAATGTACTGGTTGGTTTTACAAATGTCAGCTAATACTCCATATAAACTTGTCGTGCACATTAATGGAAGTGCATTCAAGGATATATATGTTTTGTGTTGAATATGATAATATGGTAATCAGTGCACGGTGAGAGTCAGCCCATACATAAGTTCACTTGATATTTAATGAAAAGATGATAGTGTGCCAAGTATTGGCATACCTACTTTAATGTTTTTCTCTAAATCTTGGGAGTGAGATGAGAATCCAAGAAACACTCGGACTATCTTGCAATAGTCTTAATATAAGAAAAAGATAAAACTCTATTCTTCTTTTAACTTTTTTTTCCCCGTCATTAGCCTCTAAGCCTAACATTTTTAATTATTTTGTTGGCTAAAACCTAGAAACTTATATCCAGTACCAATAAAAAAAATCATGTCAAATTATTAAGAGTACTTAGATTTATTGCAGAAGCATATCTGCATCTATAAGAAGAATGTGATTCTTGAGTCTTACGGTTATCCGTCTACCAAGTTAATATGTACGTTTGTTTTCTCTCTAGAACTGTCTTTTCTGACTGATAGAATATTAGAAAAGACGTTCTTATGACTTGGAGACCATAACCCTAATTTCTTATATAATTGGTCTTATTTCTATTTTAGCCCATCATAAAATAGAAATAAAACTTTGGGGTCTCTATGCATTAAAGCCTATACTTTATTAGATATCATATAGCACAAAGCCTTTAACCTTAATAAATCACTTAATCGGGCTTAACTTTATGATAGCTTATAATATATAATTAATTCATATATATATGTATCCACATGTTGGATTAAATCTAACAATCTCCCACTTCGGGTCATATGTATATATATGATATCTATCATATGATATCCTTTAATTGTATATCATGTCATAACGTTATGAGCTCAAAATTTGCTATCAATACCAAATACATCTTTAAGTCATCTTGTTCATCAATTACAATAACATAAGATCAAAGTGGTTTTTATCATACACATATCATAACTAAACCCATTAATGGTCACTTATGCCAATATAATTGAACAACATAGATCAAGCATGGATGTGTAGCAGGGAAATTACATCTAATGTGATCTTAACATGTCTATTTCCAATTAGTCCAAATTCCTTATTCCTTAGTGAGATCAACGAAATAAACTTTAAGGTTCAAATAAATCTTAAAAGTGTCTATAACCAAAGGAATTAATACCATTCCATACTAGCTGAAAAATGGAACAATATTTGTTCCATCGGTACCGGCACTAAATATCGATCGGTACTGGCGTTTTTCGTTAGATACCGGCCGGTATGTATAATATTGGGACATACCGGTTGGAATCATAATTTTCGAAAAACTTAATGACCTATTTGCAATTTTTAAAAATTCTACCCTAAACTGACACCCCCTATGCGCTCTCTCGCTCTCTCGAACCTTCTCCTCCTTCTTTTATTTTTTCTCTCTCGCTCTCACCATCGCCGACTTTCACCGCTATCGTCTTCTGTTTTTTGTCACGTCGTATCCCCCCTTGTCTCTGCCTTCTTCACTCTCCTGAACCTTCTTCTACCTTCCTTCTCATTTTTTCTGCCTATCTCTCACCAACTCTCACATCTTCACTCACCACTATTGCTGTTCTCTCTCTCTCATTCTCCTTTTCATCTCTGACTGATTGATCCCTCTCCGGCTGTGCTGCTCCTTCCCTCATCCTCCTCGGCTCCACCCTTGGCATCCTCTGAAGACGCCACCATCTTTAACCTTCCTCCACGGGGACCACCGCACCACGTCGTCACCAGTCGCCACTGAATGTCTAAAGGAGGAGATAAGGTTGCATATCGGGCACATCTACACTAGAAACCACCGGATGCCTCTGACCTATCACCTAACTCGAAGACCCAAAGACCCAAAGCAAGTGAATTGTTTTTCGGTGTGTTTTTTTTTTTGAATTTTTCTTGCTTTATTGCATTTTTTATTGTGTTGGATTGGAATTGAATGATGGATTTGTGAATTGGTTCGATGATAGATTTGTGAATTGGTTAGATGTTGGAAGTTAGTTTTCTGATGTGCAATTTACGTGTATCTAAATCGGTTGGATATTGAAATTAAATTGTTGAATGATCATAGTTTTATTTTTTCATTTGTGATTTGAATATTGGAAATGGAATTATGACTGTCAAGGTGATGACTGATGAATGAGTTGTTTAGTTGTTCTGTTTGGTTATAAAGAATAAACATTGGTTTCCAACTTCAATTTAAAACATATATAAAAATAAAACGATAATATTAAAGTTGTAAAATTGTAAAAAACTTAAATCATTAATTGACAATTAACGTTGTAAGTTGTAAATCAAAAATTGTAATTTATTTTTAATATTTGGGTATTGACTTAAGGTAAATAATTAGTTAAGTATAAAATTACACAATTGGAAATTAATAATAATTCGATTGTAGCTAATAATAGTATTTTCCTATTTGGGTATTAGTTTTGGGTAAATAATTAATTGAGTATTGTTGAACTTGAATTATTTGGTAATATATATGTGTCATGGGGAATCATAAACATTTATAATAAATAATGTCTGAAAATAGTGATGTAATAAATGTATCCCAAAAAGAAATTTTTTGTTTTCAAATTGTGAATATGTTGTTATTCTAGGTTCCAATCATTTATACTTAGACTTATTAATAAAAATTAAAAATTGTAAAAGTAACTTTTATATTTAAGAAAAAAATATAGAATGGTGTATATAATATTATGGTTTGTTAGAAATGAAAAGAAGATTCAAAGCTTTAGATAAGAAAGAAAAATATTTCCAAAGAAGTCATATCCTTCAGCTTGAACGGTTGATCCTCATGTTATGAATATATCTTCCAACTTGATCATCATGTTATGAATAGATGTGTATGAACAATTGTATAAGATATGCCATTTATTATTTGGCAATTATGTAAAGCATATCATACCCTTCAACTTGATCTTCATGTTTGAAACTTTGAATTGAAATTATTTGAAATTGTTGGAAATGGAAATTGTTTTATAAATGTATTGTTAGAAATGGAAATAGAAATTGTTGGAAATGGAAATTGTTTTAGTATGATTTGTGGATTTTGGAAATGGAAATTGTTTATCTATGATTTGTGGATGTTGGAAATGAAAATTGTTTTATGAATGTATTGTGATTATTGGAAATAGAAATGGAAATTGTCGAAAATTGTTAGAAATGGAAATGAAATTATGCATGATATGTGGATGTTGGAAATAGAAATTGTTTATATATGATTTGTGGACGTTGGAAATGGAAATTATTTTATGATTGTATTGTGATTATTAGAAATGGAAATGGAAATTGTTGGAAATAGAAATTGTTTATGCATGTTTTGTGATTGTTGGAAATGGAAAGTGTTTAAGTATGTTTTGTGTAATTATATATGTTGAATGTTTTGAATTGTTAGCTTTTGACTTATAGTGAATTGTATTCCATGAAATTGAATTGTGTGTAATGTAATCACACATAATGAGTTATATTATATAAGATACATATGTATATTGTGTACTGAAATTATGTGTTATTTATTTTTATGTGTTATTATTTTGATATATGCATTCATTTATTTTTATATATAAAAGGAAGAAAGTTCAAGTACTCATGATCAACCCACTTTAGGAAGATACAATGATCCAGCTTAGGCTAATGCTGCATTGGTTCCTGGTATGAGGAATGGGCTAATGCTGCATTGGTTCCTGGTATGAGGAACCATACTATTTGCTTGTTTTGTAACAAGCATTTGAAAGGTAGAGGAATCACCTGATTAAAAAAACATTTAACTGGGGTTAAAGGAGATGTGAAACCCTGTAAAAAAGTAAGTCATGATATGAAGTGACAGATGAAACATTGCTTGATGAATATCAATATAAGAGATGATAGGAGGGAAAGGTTGACTTTGAAATTGGTAGTAGAGGCTTGTTTTCTAGTTTCCATGGTGATTTTGGAAATGTTGAAGGTGGAAGTGGTAGTGGTACTGGTAGTGTTCCATCTCAGGCTCAAGAAGAAGTACCTGAATTTGATGTGAGGAAGAGAAGAAGGTAGATAACTGGTTTCTTTGCATCACAAACTACTCTTGAAGCCTAACCTTCAATTCGTAGTACAATGTAATCAAGAGATGCAGCTCACAATGTCGATATGGTAGTAGCTAGATGATGGCATGATACAAGTTTTCCATTCAATGCTTCTCAGTCTTATTATTATCAACCTATGATGGATGTAATAGCCTTTTATGGTCTAAGATACAAAGGTCCTTCGATTTATGACTTAAGAGGTAAACTTTTGAGTTGTGTTGTTTCTGAAATTATAAGTTATTTGGCTGAAAGAAGAGTGAATTGGGGTACTTATGGATGTTCAATCATATGTGATGGTTAGACAAAAAGGAGACAAGAGCTTATTATAAATTTCTTAGTTTATTCTACGAATGGCTCTATGTTTTTGAAATCTATTAATGCATCTGGCCTTATTAGAAATACTGAGACTTTGTTTGCGATATTTGATGAAGTTGTGAATAAAGTGGGGTCAGAAAATATTGTTCAGCTTATTGTTAACAATGATTCCGCTTATAAAGCGGCAAGAAAAGGATACAGAATACGTATAATTCATTATTTTGGATTCCTTGTGTTGCACATTGCATTGAACTTATCCTGGAGAATATAGGGGATCTTAGGTATTTTCTTGTTATTGATGAGACTATGCATAAAGCTAAAAAGGTGACAAAGTTCATTTATAATCGTGCATAGGTATTGAATTTGATGAGAAAGGAATTTACCAATGGTAAGAATTTATGTCGTCCTGCTATGACAAGATTTGTCACAAATTTCTTATCACTTCAATCTTTTGTTTTGATAAAGAAAGAGTTAAGACAAATGTTTACAAGTGATAAGTGGATCGTATCTCAGCATGCTAGGTCTACTGCTAAGTGGAGGTTTGTAATATTATACTAGAAGATGGAGAATTTTGGTCTCAATTTCAATTTGTTATCCGAGTTTGTGAGCCTTTGGTGAGGGTGCTTCGTTTGGCTGATAGTAAAGAAAAGTCAACAATGGGTTATATTTTTGATGCCCTGGAGAGAGCGACAGAAGCAATTAAGGCCAATATGAAACATAGGCCTTTTTTATACACCCCGTATCTTTCAATCATTAATGAGATAAGGGAAAGACAACTTTCTTCTCCCTTATTTACAGTTAGGGTATTTTTAAATCCTATTGTCTATTTTAGACTAGATCTTACTAAGCAAACTGAAGTTAATAGAGGAATGCTTTTAACTATTACAACAATTGTTAGCATTGATGCGATGTAAGATCTTTTAAGCTTACAAATGGAGCTTTATAAGTTGTCTTATGGGAATTTTGGAATGCCAATTGCTATTCAGCAAAGAGGAAAACTTTTTCTAGGTATTAGTTATTTCATTTTTATTATTTGTTGAAAATTAATTATCACTTTATTTTGTTTATAACACTACTTTTGTTATCTTATGACTTACAGTTTCTTGGTGGGATCAATTTGGGAATGGTGTTCCAGAATTAAAAGGGTTTGCAATTTAGATTTTAAGTTAATGTGCCAGTGCAACAAGCTGTAAACGAAACTATAGCACATTTGAATTTATCAACTGAAAGAAAAGGAATATATTAATTGGAGCATAAGAGGTTGAATGGCTTGTTTTTGTTCGTTATAATTTAAAGCTTTGGGAAAGGTATGTTATTTTCATTATTATCATTATTAATTTCGATATAATTTTCTAATAATTAAATTTAACTGTTTACTAGGAGTCTTAATAGCATAAATAGTTTTACCGATCCAATTTCCATTGATAATATTGATCTTTTGGCTGATTGGGTCTTTGAAGAACCAAGTTTGGTAGATGTCAATGACTTGGAAGATAATATTAGATGGGAAAGCATTGACATATCATTTGGTACATTAAATTTGAATGATAATGATGATGGAGCTCCTCTCAATGATGAGGATTTCGTACCAAATGATAATTAGGGTCAGTGCAGTTATAGCAGGTATCCTCCCGTTGACGATTGAATTTTGTTTCAGGTTTTTTTTCTTTTCTTTTAATTTTACTTGTATTTGATGTTTATGTTAAATTCTATATATGTAATGTAACTGTAAATGTTTTTATTTTAGATTTAACTTCTACTTGATTGTTTCTTCGTCATGAACTCTTTTTGTAAATTGTTTAAGGATATTTATTGTTCTTTTTATTGAATGTTTTGAAGTAATTATTATTTATTAAAATGATGAAATTTTATTATTGTAATATTGTAAACCTTATATTATTCTTAATTTTATATTTGTATGATGATGATTATCTTTTTTATATTAAATGTGATTATTATTTATATGTGAACTATTTAAAAATTATTTTTATTTCATATTATTTGTGATTATTATTTATTATTATGATTTTTGGAAACAGAGTTGATGTAAACAGTAAACTAGTAAAGTATATAATACAATTGTACAATATACTAATGGACTATTTTGCATATTTTAAAAACTTTGGGGAATATTTTATAAATTTTAAAAATTATTTAAAATGATACCTGGTATTGATCGATACTGGTATAGTACTGTACCAGAACTCAATTTGATAGCAAGTCCAGTACGATATTTGTAACTTTGTCTATAACTGAAAATCATTCGAAATAACAAACTCCTATTAAAATGGCATACCTTTAATAGGTACAACACCCATATGATTGACCTGCTCATGAAAGACCTTGGGTGGTAATCCCTTTATTGGCCCCTAAATTTTTTTCTTTAATTAAGCATGATTTAAATGATTATGAGGTTATGATGAATTAATTTTGGGGTTAATTACTATGTCAAGGTTAATAGGATTTTATTTCATGGGTTAATGAAATTAAAATGCTAAGGTAATAAGAATATTCAAGGGTAGTTTTGGAAGATCACTGAAGTTTAGAAAGACATAAGCTTATAAGGAAAGTCAAATTGGTAAGAAGGAATTGTTGTCTTGCACTTGAGAAGAAAAAACGTAAGTCAGGAGTGAAAGAAGAGAGAAGAAGAAAAGAAAATAAGAAAGAAAGAGGAAGTGAGTTTTCGGTGGTTGAGAGAAAAGAAGAAAGTTGAGCTAGGGTTTCATTTTATCTAAGTTTTCTAGAGAGATTTTTAGGTTGTATAAGAAGGGAAAAAGGTAAGGGAAGATAAGAGTTTCTATTTGAGCCAATAACCTCTTCATTTGATGAATATTTAAGGTAAGTTTGATTTTTAATCCTTCGGATTTATGGAAGGGTTTTGGTTCATGAAACTTAGGAAAATGCATGGGTTTAAGTTTTCTAGAAATAGTTTTATTGAATATGCTTTATGGGTTTTCAATTTTGCAACCCTATTGAAGATTGGATTTTTGCCTATGAAAAGGTGTTGGACCCCAAACCTGTTGTTATTTTTTTGAGGCATGATTTTAAATTATTTTGAGGTTTTGTTGGAATATTCATT
>JANZLX010000009.1:17800040-17813293 GCA_025531955.1 Erythroxylum orinocense
AAATAATTAAAATATAATAAAGATATATATAAACTAAAATGAATAAGATATAAACAAAAAAAACTAAATTAAATAATATACAACTTTACAATATGACACTAAACTATTTTGTAATTTTTAAAAAAATTCAGGGACAATTTTATAAATTTAAAAAATATTTTTTTGTTATTGTAATATTTTAAATACTTTATATTATTCTTAATTTTATAATTATATGATGATAATTTTCTTTATTTATATTAATTGTGGTTATTATTTATATGTAAAATATTTAAAAGTTATTGTTATTTCATATTAATTGTCATTATTATTTATTATTAGTAAAGTATACAGTACAACTGTATAATATACCAATATTGACTATTTTTCAATTTTTAAAAATATTAGGGACTATTTTATAAATTTAAAAAAAAATTCGAAACGGTACCCGGTACCCGGTATCAACCGTTATTGGTACAGTTCTACTCCAGAACTCAATCCTGTACCGAACGTAGGACGGTATTCGTAACATTGATCATAACCTTAATTTCTTATATAATTTGTCCTATTTCTATTTTAGCTTATCTAGAATAGAAATCAAACTTTTGGACCTCTACACATTAAAACTCATACTTTATTAGATGTTATATAACCCAAAGCCTTTAATTTTAATAGATCACTTTAATCGGGCATATATTATCAGCTATCATAAAGTTAAGCTTATATATATATATGCACCCACACATTAATTAAATCCAACATTTGTTGTTTACAACTTTACTCTTAAAGTTAAAATATTTTTCGTAAAATAGAAGCAAGCTAATATAACAAGAAAAAGGTGTTAGAAAGTCCGTCACTAAAATCCTTGCATTTACGAGCAAATATTGGGAGTTGCTATAATGCCAACAGTAAGACTATGGAGACGAGTTGGGCCTAACTCGGGGGTGAATGAACTGCCACGAAGTTTATCGTTTCTATAGACAATATGGGTCCAAGCGTTTCATTTCAGTCGGTCCAAAAGTAACTTGGCTTACCTTTTCTTACATGTAAGGTTCAACGAGGAGTTACGTTAGGGCCTTGCAACTTTCAATTGGGTGTATTATGACTAATTGATTTTAAGTAAAAAAAAAAAACAAATCTCCTCTATGATGGTATTTATTTTAAACTTATTTTTATTTAAATTACTAAAATATATTGTAATATATACATTTTTTTGCAAATTGATCTTTTGTTAAACTTCTTTAAAAAAAATTTATTATTATTTCGCAGTTCATATTATACATCATATAAAAATTAATTACATAATGATTTATATTAAAAATATTTAACAAAGGCCTTCTTTTAAAATTTTGAACACCTCCGACCCTAATTGGGAAAACTTTTAACATCTTTGTTTTACATGGTCGTTGGAGTCTTTAGACTTTACGGCTTTTATCATCCAATTCTCCTTTGACTCCGCCTTATGTTGATTCGCCTAATATTTCTTAGCGTTTCTCCGGTCTGTCAATGCTTGAGTGGTTTCATCTCCAAGGAGGGTATTCTTACTCTCCTAACGTTGTAATGTTCTTGAAATTATTATTTAATATATTATTTTCTAATTTTTCAAAAAAAATTGAACACTGCAATATATTTAATAATTCAAAATAATAAAAACAATTTTATAAATAGTTAAAATATTAAATAAATAAATTTGCATCTTTACGTTAACCCTTGATTTAATTGATCAATTTTGTAAAACTTAATTGTTATGGTGTAGTTTCTTCATGGTAAACAAATACTCTATCTTATTCGAGATAAAAGTTGTTTTACAGGAATACACACTTATTAAAAAAGTTAATAAAATGTTTAATATATTTTTATTAATTACATGAACTATTTTGTAAATGTAATCTATGTAATTAAAATGTGAGAGAAGTTAAAGAGTAATTTTTGAAGTAAAATTATAAACATGTAAGAAAAGTTACGAATGACACTTATTTTAAATAATTAAAATTTATAAATAAAAAAACTTTCATTCTAAATAGAAGAAGTATATTCCTAGTTTCTTTAAACTAATAATCAGTGCAAAAGTAACGATAGACAATTATTTCAATAGAAGCCATTTCCATCGAAATGGTATCCAAGTTCAAAATCCTATGTCGACTCTGTCTGTCATCTGCGATTCCAAGTCCCAACGTATTGGTTTGGTGCAGTCAAATCCCAGTCGCTGTTAAATTATTAGCTAGCGCCTTCACAAATTTGTATAATAAACCATAGGTTCCGTTTCGATCCCATTATTTTTAGTCAATCCATAAATTGGTTCTCTTCTATCGGAGACCTGATCACCTGTGTCACCTATTCAGTTATAAGCTGCTCCAGTTCATTTCAGTCACATATAAATTCATTATTCTTGTTAACCGTTTCACTCTATAAATTCACGCGTCAACCCACGTATTCTCAACTCTCACGTACTGGGATAAGCTTCTTAGTTATTATTGTTTTATTTTATTTCTCCAGTTTGTCCAACAATTGAAAAAAAAATTAGGACGTTGTCCGCATGTTTGTAATTTAATGGGGGTTTGATTTTAAAAAATTGTATTAAACTACGTGAGTGTGTTGCAGTTGACTAAAAGAAAATTGTTCCTCATTACAAATTAAAAATTCATCTTTAAATCTCAACTAACAGTTATAGTGTTGCCAGTGATTATTATAGATATGGTTAATACTTAATAAAGAGGAGAGGTTCAATATGTTTCTTTGGGAAATTCTTAGAAAAGTCGGAAAATAACAAATTAATTTTCTCCATATCCCTAGCAAGATTTAAAATGCCCAAGTTCCTTCCTACTTGCCATTTATCGTCATGATACCTCAAATTGTTTGACATTATGCCAATAAATAACTTCAATTAATTAGTAGCAAAAAAAAAAAAAAGACGAAAATCATATTACAATTTGGTAGACTTTTCAAAGCATAGTTATATTTAAATTCAAATAATAAGGAGAGTAATCCCATAAAATAATTAACTAAAACTTGATAGAAATTGAAAAATAAAGAGCTATAGTGTGCCTTTCTTAGGTTTTAGATTGTTTTATGAATATAGTTATTTACATTTTTTATAGAAAAACTGACCACTTAAAAGATTCTAAATTAGGTTATTATTAATTTGAAGCCGGTTGGTGTTTTCTTTGAATTAGTTAATTCTATGCCTAGGTTCCACCCCTCTCTCCTTATCTATTATTATTTTTTTCATGTTGAGGCATCTATTACTAATAAGAAAAGAGAGGGGTTGTTTAACGAAGCAGGTATTGTGTTTAATGAGGAACATTAGTTTATAAATGTTAGATAATTATACTATAACTTGGAGCCACAGCCACTCCTCATGTAAAACATGTCAATTTATATATATTTGACTGATCGCGTTTGGAATCTCAATAAAACTAGTACAAATGACGATAACTTAATAAATAATTGCAGAAAAATAACATAAATTCATAGTTTTACATTTTACTTCCCATCGCATCATACTAGAGCAACACAACACAGTTATAGAATAGATTAAAAAGATTGTAATGTTGTACCCAGATTACTTGTAATTGTCCTCTAATAATTCTAAAATGCTGTATTCATAACTCTAATAATTCTAAAATATAACACTCCCCACTACTTGTAGACAAAAAATCTCACTTGTACTTGATGAACTATCCCATTGTCCTGTCTTCATCATTTAATTAATGTCACTTAAAACTCACCAATTCCTACGGGTATCTCTCTCAAGCTGTTGCTTTAAAGCTCTTTTTCGCCAAATTGAAGGACCATATATAATCAGGCACGCAAGAGAAGATAACAAGACAGCAACACAATTACCACATTTTACATTCGCACCCTCCTAGCAAAAACGACAGGTAGGATAATACTGTTCGGTAGAACAACCAGTCAAAACCTCTATTCATTTATTCTCTCTCACACATTAAACCCTAATACACACTACAACTCAATCTAACTTTCATGGTCTTGCGAATACAAAGAGCCTTTCTTTGCTTGGGAATCTAGGGAGGATCTTCTCAAAGTCATCTAGCTTTCTTTTGTTTCTTTGTGTTTTTATTTTTTTAGCTGCCGGTCTCCTATGTTGTTGAGTACTTTCTCTTCTTAAAACCATCGTCAAGACCTTTTGTTGTTGTGTCAGTTGAGAGACTGTAAATAAGACTGCGAATTTGATTTTCAGATAGGAAGACCTAGCTTCCTTCAATCATTGTCTGTTTTATCTGTCTTAGGAAACTCTTTAGCCACTTTCTTTTCCTCTTTTTTTTTTTTTTCCTTTTCTAGTTTCCACTATTGATCTTGTATTTGGAATAAGTATAGTTAGATCGAAGCTGGCTAGCTCTTCCTATTTCATCTAATTGATAAGTTTTGATTTCGTTAAAATTCACATAATTGACACGTATTAAATTGACAACAATTTTGCAAAGACATAATTCACTTCTTTCTCGTAATTAAAGAGAGAGGTTATTGTGGACACAGTTCTCAGAAAATGTCTGCGCCGCCCAGTAAGCGCTTGCGGAGTATGTTGCAAGCTGCAGTGCAATCAGTTCAATGGACTTACAGTCTCTTTTGGCAAATTCGTCCACAACAAGGGTAACTAATCTCTCCACTGATGCACATACTCATTATCAGATTTCTTGTCTCTTCAGATTTTGTTCATTATGACATTCACTTCAATGACATCGAATATAATCCAGGATCTTAGTGTGGGGAGATGGGTATTACAACGGAGCAATCAAGACTAGAAAGACAGTGCAACCAATGGAGGTTAGTGCTGAGGAGGCTTCTTTGCAAAGGAGCCAGCAACTTAGAGAGCTTTATGAGTCATTGTCTGCAGGAGGGACAAATCAGCCGGCACGTCGGCCTTGTGCTGCCTTGTCGCCTGAGGACTTGACGGAGTCGGAGTGGTTTTATCTCATGTGCGTGTCATTCTCTTTTCCTCCTGGTGTCGGGTATGTTTTACGGTGCAATTACCTTTCTTTCCGCTTCTTCTACAGTTTCATTTTCTGTTGTTTGATAGACTGCAGAAGTTTCAGTATGCTAGTTAAGTTAGAAACATTATGAATGCATGATCTCTTCAGTTTTGGAGTCCTTTAGAATAATAAGCCTAGTAAACGTAGCTCTTGTATTCTTTGGAGGACCTGTTCTGCAAAAGAGCAACAGAAGAAAACAGAACCTCTCTCCAGAAGAAGGTGGGCACTTAATGAGGGTATTCAATTCAGTTTTTGCCTAGGAAGGGAACAATAAACTGTGGATGTACCTTCGCTTGTTTTTCATCATTAAATGGGAGAACAAGTTGTTAAATCCTTCATTAAGAGTAAATGCTTAAATGGAAGGAAAGGATATCCTATTCCTAGTCCACATAGGAAGAGCAACGAAGAAAACTAAGAGAGCGGTGAAATGGTAGCTAAAGATTGCACGATAGACAATAAGTTGTCTTTCGCAAATACACGCATTCATGTCCAGTTCGCAGAGCGACCCACATGACCTTCTGTGAATAGGAAAAGGGTAAACATAAAGCAACTGTTTGTGATTCATTTATTTTCCGAGAAAAAGTTGACTTCTGATCATTTATAGTACAGTTCGAAGCCAGTTGATCACTTGATTGCAACTTTTAGGACACGTTAGGTGGAGCCTTCAACCCATCTTCTTTAAAATGAGAAGGGTCTTCACATTTTCTTTAAGGTTGATGGAAGTCCATTCTGCTTAGGTTTCAGCAGTTTGACAATTTAGAGATCGAAAACTACTTAAGAAAATGTTAGCCAGATGCGTATGGTCTTACAATCAAAAGAAGGGTCATGATGTAGAATGTGACACAAGCCTTAGTTACACACTCAGAATCAAACGTGAAAATAAATAAATGAAGAAAATACAAGCGAAATACCTGTTTTGCTATCCATAATTTTGAACGAGCTTTTTTATGCTGAAACTTTTGAGCATTCACAACCTTTACGAAAGTTGATTAACTAAATGTCGCTAACATCTTTTTGTATCTTAATGCCTGAGCCTCTTAACGAGTTGAACGTTCATGTCTTACTTAAGTAGAAGAAGAAGACCTTAACCTTATATATGTATGTATCTTTCATATCGAGGTCTACCCATCACAGATCTAATGCATGTCCGACCCACACTGATTAGGGTCTTTTTTCACTAAACCTTAGCTCATTAACATAAATCTTTTATCAGGCTACTTTATTATCATCAACCAGATCAAATTCGGTTTGATTAACCGTAAACTTATTAAAATCGTAAAAGCTTAATTAATTATTATTCGACCTTTGGAAAATTACTAACATTCTCTCCTTTGGACAGTAATTAATTACAGTAGTTGTAACCATAATAACACTAGTAAAAACGGTTAAGCCAAATCACTGTATAGGTCCACCAAGTTTAAAAAATCATTTGATTCAAAGATAATGAAAATCTATCATTTTGTCCCGTAAGGCTTTTGATAATAGAAAGTATTAGATGCATGTGTTTTATGCAACACAAATTCAATACAATTATGTATATGTAATACCTCACTAACATGAAAGAAAAAATGAAGTGTGATAAACTAGAATGATACCTGTATGATTTGAAATATATCATTTTTCCGTTTGGGAGTCTCAATTTCTTTGAACTTTATGTTAAACCATGTTAGAGAAATTTATTTTCTCTTATTGAATGATAAACTGCATTAGAGAAAACCTTTATGGAATCAAACACTTATATCTCCCTATGTTATATTAAAATATAAGGACTTATACATGCGTCTGTATGTTTCCTAATGATATAGACTTCAATTTATGTATATGTGCCCAATGACCTTCAGAATACTTACGATCGACACAGATCTTAAAAATTTCACCTATATCATGACAATATATAACAACATGTATGATTGAGAGCAAAATGATGACCATCTTTATTCATAAAACATATTGTTATAATACATGAAAAACATACAAATGTATAAATAGAAAATTTAGTGATCCCTAATTAACAGTGTCTAAGGACTTTAATACACCCATACTGTATACATCTCTCTAAAAAACATATAGGCAAAGTCCTTTATTCAAAGGATCAGCAAGTATATCCATAGTCCTTAAATGCTCCACCTCAATGTCACCTTTTTGTATCAATTCCTTGATGGTCAAATACTTGACTTCCGAATGCTTAGACCATGTAGTGTTCTCATTACTGTTAATTGAATAACACAGCAGAAAGATTATCACAATACAACTAAATAGGTCTAACTATTGAATCAACCATAAATAACTCAGAAATCGAATTCTTGAGCTAAACTGCTTGTATAGTAGCCCTATAGCATGCCACAAACTCTGCATGTATAGTTGAGGAAGTCAACTGTATCTGCTTGACACTCTTCCAAGATACTACACCATCTGTTAATATAAAGATATATCCTGACGTGAACTTTTTGTCATCCAGACACATAACAAAATCCAAATTTGTATACCCTATGAAGTTTAGATTCTGGACCTTTTTATGTCAACATTTAATCCTTATTTTCCTTTAAATATCTTAACATATGTTTAACTATATTCCAGTGATCTATTCCTAGGTTAGCCAGATATCTACCTAGCAGTCCAACGACAAATGTAGTGTCAAGTCTAGTATACACCTGAGCATACATCAAGCTACCAACCAGACTAGAATATTGTACATTCTTTATAGCCTTTCTCTTTGTATATCATTCTTTGGACACTATGTCAAAGACAATCTCTTACCATGAAAGTTAGGTATTACAACAAGTTTACAATTAGCCATATTAAACCTTTGCAGCACTAGCTTAATATATACTCGCTATGACAGTAATAAGTGTTGAGACATGTCCTGGTGAATTTAAATATCTTCTAGGACATATAACGTTTCTACAAGGTCCTTCATTTCAAAATGCTTGGCCAAAAGTTGCTTAACCTCATACAATATAGTTAAGTCATTTGATGTGAGAAAGAAATTATCTAAATATGAGAGTAGAAAGATAACTTTGCTCCCTCTGACCTTGTAATACAAGCACCTTTCAACTTTATTTTTCACAAAAAGCCAAAAGAGGTAACAACCTCATCAAACTTAAGGTACCACTGTCTAAAAGCTTGTTTCAAATCATATATTGATTTTCTTAGTTTGCAAACCTTGTTTTTCTTGATCCTAAAATCCTTCATAGTAGTCCAAATAGATCTCTTCACAAAGGTCTCTATTCAAGAAAGTAGTTTTAACATTTATCTGATATAGCTCTATATCATAATGAGCAATTATTGCTATAATCACTCTAAATGCATCCTTAAAAGATACTGGATAAAATGTAACATTAAAGTCAATTGTTTCTCTCTAAGTGAATCCTCTGGTAACCAACCAAGCTTTAAACTGCTCAACTTTACCCTGAGATTCCGTTTTGGTCTTAAAAGGCCATTTATAATTGATAGGTTTGCAATTTTGAGGTAAGTCAACAAGCTCTCATACCTTATTATGCTTCATAGATTACATCTCATCTTTCATTGCATCCTGCCACAAATCTACATAGGGTCTAGAAATAACTTTTTAAAAGTAATTGGGTAAACAACATGTCTAATATCATTGTCTTATTGACCCAAATAGACAATGTAATCAGATGAAATAATTGAACTATTTCTTGTACCTCAGGAACCTCGGTTTGTACAAATATGGGTTCCTGTTCCTGTGCTAATATGATACCAACCCTTGATCCATTGGTTCTAACCATATGAATGATGGATAGGAAATAATTTTAGTATTCGTCCTGCTATAATCTGAAGTGTGAGAAGGACCACCCTTATGATAGACATCATATTATAGAAACTTAGCTGTTTATGATTTTATAATTCTAGACCTTCCTTATCTACAGTAAAATATGTATCCTTTAGAGTGATCGAGATATCTAAAAAAAATTGCAACTTATTTTCATAAGAATTATATAAATGTATCTCAGCAAGGTAACCTTAAACATGAATATGGGCAAGGCTAGGCTTTTACCCTTTCTAGAGTTCAAATGATATATTCGATACTAGTTTGCTTTGGACTCTATTAAGTATGTACAAGGCAATCTTTATGGTTTCACCCCAAAGGTAATCAGGTAGGATAGTCCTGCTATACTTCAACCTTATCATATCCTTTAGGATGCGATTATGCCTTTTAGCCACACTATTTTTCTTAGGACTACCTGACATAGTGAACTGAGCCTCTATTCCTCATGAATCCATATATCTAGCAAATGGACCATTTTTCTATCTTAAAACTCCATGTTTGCCATAATATTCTTCTCTATGGTCAGATCTAACAATCTTAATGGACCTTCCCAATTGGTTCTCAACCTCAGCCTTGAAGATCTTGAATTTATCAAGAACTTCAAACTTTTTTTAAGTAAGAACAAATAACCATAACAAAAATAGTCTCAATAAATGTCAGAAAATATCTTGAATTACACAATGTAACTGGATAAGGTCTACAAATATCTATATGTATGAGGTTGAATAAACTAAAAGCACGAGTTTACCCATTTTTCTTTATTTTATTCAACTTACTCCTACTAAACGCATGTTTCTAGATCATCAAAATCTAAAGTTAGGAGAATGTTTTCTTTAATCAATCTCTCAACTTTATCTCTAAAATTATGGCCCAATCTTTTATACCACAATATGTATGGCTTATCCTTTATTAGGGGTTTCTTTCTAATAACCTGTTCAACATTATATGAAGAAGCATATATCTCATGAGGGGCAAGATACATTTTATGCAATCCATATGATAAGAAGGCATTACCAATATATTTTGTATTAAAAGATAATTGTACAATAAAAGCATCAATGACAAAACTATAATCTTCTTTGTCCAAAATTGATACAAAGATCAAATTCTGCCTAAAAGATACCATATAAAATCTATAATGTAAACAAATATAAAGCTTGTATCAAGGCTCAAATATACATCCCCTATAAACATTATATAAACTTCTTCATTATTGCCAACCATCACTTTTTTCTCCTTTCTATTTGACTTTCTCCTGCATATAAACCCCTACATTGTAAAGGCAACATGATTAAAGGTTCCACTACTTAGCCACCAAGAACTTGATGTGGCTATAGAAAGTTTACATTCATGGATCATACACGCTATCTCCCGTGTATCTCATGAAGAATAATTCTTTCATCAAGATACTTATCTCCACATTAAATGATATCCTGCACCTCTGGGAGACATTGTTCAGAAAGTCCTTGGCTATGTTTGTTTCTAGAATTCCACTTAGCAGATGATCTAGGATTGATCTCTTGATGGTCAAATAGAACACTCTGTTTGACCTTTCCCAGACTGCAAATGTTGCTTTCTCAGCCTCCAAGAAGAGAGATGTAGGTGCAAATACCCTATTTCTAACCATGACCATGTTAATGTCTACCATCTCTAATGCAAACTCTACATCTTACTTCCATTTCTTAAAGTTGAAACCAGTTAAGGTTTCAATCGTGATACTGTTATTGTTTACAAAAAAGATGACTGCAAATTTGACAATGTAATGTTTAGCGCAAATGTAAGATAACAACGATACTCAAAGCTACAAATAGTATTTTTACCGAGAATCTCATCACACATATTATAAAATACTTGTGGGTTGAATTCATAACACGTGCAGATAAGACATCCACATAAAAGCGATTAGAGTATACATCATTGACTATTATGACACTACCTCTGGGTGAATAGATCACTCAAGTAATGGCTTCCTCTATCTAATTTCTTTATACATATATCAAAATCTCATATAAGGCCAATACCTTTAGGCAGAATATCCAAATACAATACTAGAGACATCCCTAAACATGCAAAGCAGAACAATTAAAATACTAACTTAAAAGGCCACTGTGGTGACTATATTATCATAAGTACTCAAATAGATCCACAAACACAAGTGATACATCTTTATATTGTCCTCACATTCTGTATGGGTATATAATACATGATAATGTACGATCAATAACTGCAAATCCTTATGCACAATCTCATTATCATATGTTAGTTTTGAAAACATCATCAACCAACATTATTACAAGAAAATTCTCGGTGATAATCATGCAATACCAAATAATAAACATACCACATGAGATACCAAAGCCACATGTACCTCTTTTATTTCTCGTCTGAAGCTTGAAATTTCACTCAAAACTGGCTTTAATAACCTTTATTTGATTTTTCTGAAGTTAAATCTTAATTATTACTAATGTAATAAATTTAGAAAAATTAAAAAATCACTTTATAATTCTCGAGATCCTGAAATTTACCTAAAATGACCCAGGGGACGATTTAGTGAATTATGAATTATTGAATTTTTTTGGTTATGTAACATGTTGATGTCAACAAGTACTATAGTATTAACGTCAGTAGCACGTAACGCACTGCACGTGGGCGGATGGCACTTGGGAAAATGACATGTGTTCTACATGCCTACCCCCTTTTGGCCTGTGTGGTGAAAACACCTCACACACAGACACACACACTGCCTCTGATGTGTGTGTCGCACGCACCAGACATGCGACCCACTTTGTTTCGCCATCTGCCTAGTGTATGTGAGACTAAATTGCCTCTAAGCAGTTGCATGTGTTTCTCTCTCATCTTGCATAGTCACCAAAAAATGGCAATTTCTGGTGACTTTCCAGCAAGTTTTTTAGCACTTAAAGCTCATTTTCAACTTTGTTTTCAATGCCAAACATGTTCAACATGAATTCAAGCAACCATATGCAAATAAAAATGTAAAAATGGATTTTTTTTCTCTAAGGTCTTTATGGAGAAAATATGAAAATCTTTGTATTCATTCGTACAATCACATAACTGCTCTAATACCATGCGTATTAGAGTTTTCATGACGACCTTTACGAAAGGTCAATTAACTAGAAGTTGCTAACGTCTTTCTACAACTCTCTTAACGTGTGAACCTCTTAATAGGTCATAAAATCTGAATGTTCACGTCTTCCTTAAGTAGAAGTAGGATACCTTAAACTTATGTATATAACATCTATATTGGGTTTTCTCATCACAGACCTAATACATTCATGTCCGACCTACATTGATTAGAGTTCATTTTCTTTGCTAGACTTCAGTTCATTAACTCAAATCCTTTATCAAGATATTTTATTATCTCTAACTAGATCAAATTCAATTTACTTAACTGTAAATTTATTAAAATTGTAAAAACGTAATTAATTGTCATCCAACTTTAGGAAAATTACTAACACATGAATGCTTTCTTAATTAGGAATAAGAGACATCATTTAGCTTTAGATTGTCGAGCTAATCCACCAATAATAAGAAATATTTTGTGCCAACTAAGTGACTAAAAACTACTATGACATATATTTTAACTTTGAGTTAATTTAGCAACAATATTAAGTAGAAGCTTCTAACAAGTTTGGTATGACCAGTCGCACCTATCAAGGGCCCATCTTCATTAAGGCCTACAGTAAAAAAGTATTAAATGTCACAAATTTTGTATATTTTACTTAGTGTCTGTTTGGTTCAGCTTTTGAAGAGTTCAAAAACACTTTTGTTTACAGCAAAAGCTATTTTAAGGAAAAAATAGGTGTTTGGCTGTAAATTTCAAAAGTACTTTTGAAGTAGAAATAGTTTTTTTAAAAGCTCAAATATAGCTTTTTCAAAAGCTAAAATTTGAAGCTTTTCAAAAAAGCCACAAATTAGCTTTTTCGAAAAGCTGTTTTTTTCCTTAACTTTGCGTCACTTACCTAAATAAACCTCAAATAGCGTCTTTTCTGTTTCTTTCTCTACCAATAGCCAACTTTTTGTTTCTTTCATCTGCTTGTGATCGTTGTCATCTTCTCAAGTTAGCTTCTTTATATTTTTTGTCGTAAAAGCTTATCTTTTTTGCATTGAAGGCATTGTCGACATTCGACGTCTGCGTTGACGCAAACCTTCGTTGGTCTACATCAACAATGCAGACCTTCGTTTGCGTTAAAAGAACACAAATTCTCGTCCTTTTATTCTGCTTCAAGACTTGGTGGGTCATTAGAACACAAATTCCCGTCCTTTCTGTTTATCTCTTCCCATAAAACTTTTTAACTTGAAACTGAAGTTTATCCGACGTGGGGGACTTCACTGGAAAGAAGCAAACTTTGAAGTATCGTCTACTTAAAAGTACCCGAAGATGATGGGATCTGATCGTCAGACTTGTTGTTGTTGTTCTTCTGGGGTTTCTTTTGGTTCTTTCTTGACTTTCCAGAACAGAGAAAGCAACCCAT
>JANZLX010000009.1:17813393-17824459 GCA_025531955.1 Erythroxylum orinocense
TGACAACTATTTCACTCAGGTTGGGCCTGAATGCAGGAAACTGATAAAAAGAAAAGTTATTGCTATTGAAAAGAACTGCATTGTCGGAGTTCCAAACCAGAGATCTTATTCCGAATGCGAGGCATTCTTTTCCAAGACAGTAACTTGTCCCAATGAGAAGTCACTGAACTACGTTCCATGCAAGAACGTTTACGTGAAGTCGTTGGAGAATAATGATAAAAAATCAACCGTAGCAGCTCCACCGCCAAGATCATATGATGCACTTTTACCTCACAAATTGAGGTTATAATAGCCTGGCGGTTCATATAAATATGTCTCTCTTATATCGATTCCCTGCTATATGTTCTTAGAGCATACCTCTCCTTGTTTGTCACTAATTCATATCATGGATAAACTATATTAATTGTATGTTATCTGATCGATGCTCAATAATCCTGGTAAGCCCAGCTCTTGTCTTAATAAAATTGAACCTTGTTCATGTTTTTCCCTTCATTTTCTTGCCGTCAGTTTCAGTGTCTGGTAGAAGTTCGACAGCAGCATAAACATCATAAATTCCGCTGAATGAATCCAATCCAACATCATAACTTGGAGCTTTCAAGTTACATCAACAAAGAAGTATTTATTAAGCAACCCACAGGTTTTTTAAGATTAAAACCATCTAGACTAAGTGATGAAGTCAACCAAAGTTTTGTATGGCTTAAAACAAGCCCCTCGAGTATGGTACGTATGAAAGGTTAAAGTAACTTTCTGTTTGAGAATAATATTGAAAGAGGAAAGGTCGATACGACCTTATTTATTAAGAAAAAAGAGAATAATTAACTTAGTGTAAATATATGTTGATGACATAATATTTGGTAATAATAATCTAATTGCTAGCTCAAGGCTTATAATAATTTTGATGATGACCTTATAATATTTTAAAATTCAAATTAGATTTATTTCCTTATATATAAACAACGGTATACTTCGTAAAAGGAAATAAAACCATAAAATAATTGCTTTACTTCTTGTAAGAACCTTCTTTATGAACATGTCTTATTAAAAAAATATTTATCCGAAAGGATCATAATTATTATTAATAAGGTCATCACAAAAATCATTAATAAGTTTTGAGCTAACAATCGGCCTCTTTTTTATGATGACAAACAATAATATATATATGTTCAAAATTCAAGTAAGAACAGTAATTTTTCAAGAGAAGCCTGTAAGCTTTTTAAGTTCTTATTGATTAAAAAGAGCCTTTCCTTTCTACCATATATACTTCACAAAAAATTATATCATATATTATATCACTAATTCTAAGTAAAGTATATCAAATATCATATATCAAAATATATCTCCTTAATTCTCCCCCTTTATCATTATCAAAAAATAGAGAGAAATGAATAAATTAGGCAAAAAAATAGCAACAAAGTTATTGAAGAGATATATAACATGTCATGCCTAAAATCATGCAAAGCGAAAATATATTATCAACTGACTCTTAACTCTCCCTTGCATTAGAGCTGAGAATTCTTAAAAGAGAGATAGAACAATATCACCAAACTAAGTGCCTGTTTGGTTCAATTTTTGGAAGTTGAAAAAGTGCTTTTTTCTACAGCAAAAATTATTTTTTAAAAAAATGAGTGTTTGGTCATACAATTCAAAAGCACTTTTTAAATAGAAATAGCTTTTTTAGAAGCTAAAATACAGCTTTTTAAGAAATTCAAATTTGAAGCTTTTAAAAAAAGTCCTATTTTAACTTTTTCAGGTAGACCTTGTTTGCGTCACATACGTTTATAACGTTTGGTATTCGGCTGTCTTCCTTCAACTTCCATTTTTTGCTTTTGGCTCTTCACTTTTTGTTTTTGCAAACCCTCCGACTTCTCTACCTATATTCTCAAGGGACACAACCATCTTCTCAAGCTTCGCAAACCCATCGCAAGTGCGTGTTTTACGTTTACATGTTTTACGTCTTCTGTTGCTCTGCATGTTTTATGTTTACGTGTTTTACGTCTTCTATTACGTCTACTCTGCATATTTTACATTCTGTTGCTTTGCCTCCGCGATTTATTTTACCTGGGTTTCTCTGTAATACTATTTCGCTCAACTTTCAAGGTCTCAGGGTATGGGCTTGGCGAAGGGTGGAAGTGTGTTATAGGTTGTTATGCAGAGGCTTGGGGTTGGCTGAGGTTTTAACTTTTGTAGCTTCTTTTGATAAATAGGAAAAGTTTTGTCTGACAATAACGTGTGTTTCTGACATTGCTAAGTCAGTATAAGGTTAATGATTAGTGTATTGCATATGAAGTGTTTGAACTAATGCCGCAAAGAGATCTTATCTAGAAGCATTGAACAAGTAAGAAAAGTTTTTTGATGAGATGGGTAAGAGTGTGGATTCTTGGACTTCTCTGATTATTAGATTGGCTGTAAACAGACATGAGAAGGAAGAATATTAGTTTTGTTAAAAGATCACATTCACTCCCTCACCGTGAAATGTAATAGAGTTTATGCCACTTTTTTTTGTCAGTCATTATACCTATGAACAATCATTCAGTTGCTTGAACACTCCTTTGTTATTGCATGAGCGCCCGTGATTCTTCATTAATTAGTAACGCACATTATCTCTTTCACTATTATTTCATACACTTAATGCATCAGTAAATGGGTTTGAATTTGGAACTCGAACCACATAACATCAAGAACGTAGAGGAGATAGGATGGGCAGTTGGTCAGATCTAGTATGGATCGTACATGGACGATAGTTGGAGTCGGCGACTCTCCTAGGGTTCCCTCATCTGGGATCCCTAGGGAAGAGGATCAAGTTAGCCCTTGCGATAGAGATCAAGATGAATGACAAGAGAACGTCTATTTGGGGCTATTGATTGTCAAACCAACATCTCTAAGGCTCTTGCATACATATACACACAAAAATATCTCTTTCGTCATTTCCAAAGCCATTAAATTAACACACAAAAATATCTCTCTTGACTTATTGCAAGAACTATTGAACATTTTAAGCCTGGGATTTTTGGCATTCCTTGTAACTGATATTTACTGTTTTGATATATTGTTCTGCTTTAATGTTAATAAGTTGTAGTCCATTGTGTGACAGCAAAATTTTGGAGGAAAAACGTACTCTATTAGCGATTGATCAATGATGAAGATGATGAATTACTTCCTACAAATGAAGAAATTAATGAAAATGAAGACGTTGAAGGAAATCATTTGGACGAGCCGCAAAATAACGAGATGAATGATGCAAGGGAACATATTCAAATCTTCTTGATAAAATGCATAGTTTATTATGCATTTAACTATTTCAGCTTGAATATTTATTTTAGAATTATAATATTATTGAACTTTTTTTACATGTTTTAATATTTATTTTCATATTAATTTTATTTCCTACAAGAAAATGAGACATCTCTTTAAATTATTTCCTACAAGATGGTTATCTAAAATTTCCTACAAGATGGTACGTTGCATATTATTTACTATACTTTAAAAATTATTTACCATAAATAATTTTATTATAAAATAAAATATAGTTAAAATTAATAAAAGTATTTTTATTTTTATGTTGCCAAACAGTCTATTATATGAAGCTCTTTTAAAAAAATTATTTTTTAAATTAACAGCCAAATACTCAACTGGCATTTAAAAAAACTCTATTAATAAAAATTTTACTGATAAAAGCTTAACTAAACATGTCATTAGTCTACCGTTTATTACTCCCTTGCGTGGATTCACAAATCTTGTACATTCTAAGTCAACCTTTATTGCTCCCTAGGCTCGACTCTCAATTCTTATTTTTAGCATTTATTACTCCCTTGCGTGTCCCACTCTCAATTCTTATTTTTAACATTTATTACTCTCTTTCGTGGGCTCCACTCTCAAATCTCATCCCAACGTTTAACATTTTCGCGCAGACGTTATTGTCATGCCAATGTTTTTATTAAGTCTCGTTTAATGGTTGTTAAAGAGAAATGGAAGATACGAAATTTTTGGTATATCTCTTGCCGTGGCTTTCAACCTGAGTTTATAAATTCTTTTGAAACATTTAGGTGTATTTTTTTTCTCAATTTTTTTATTAACATATAAATTTAAAATATTTAACTAAAAATTAGTAATAAAAATTTTACAATTTTAACTTCTAAATTCTGAATAATAATTTAAATGTAAAATCTATAATTTTTAATATATTTTTAGCTTATTAAATATTAGAATATCCAAGTGATAATTCATTGTAATAATTGTGGTACATAATTTACAAGAAAAAACAATTGTGGTACATCTACTTGCAGTTCTTTTTATTTTATTATTATAAATCCCTAAATTTACTGTAATCTAAAAAAATATTATTTATTTGTATTTACCATTTAAGTGTTACAAAATTTATTTTTATTTATTTAAACTAACATAACATTAAATTTACTTTAAAATTTAATAAAATATAATAAAAATTATTGGACAATTAAATAATACCGTAAATAGTTGTAGATATGGCAATTGCTTCATTAAAGAATATATTTGAATAGTTAATGACATTTTTAAATATTTTTGAATTTTTATTTGATTCAAAAAAATTGAGGTCGTTGGATGATAACGAATTAAGAGAATGTTGTACTAATTTACAATTACTTTTTCTCGTGATAACGTGTCGGATGTGAATTTAGATTGTCTTTTTTTGAATTAAAGGTGCTGCAAATGATATTACCAAATGGGTTAATGTCATAAGTTGAAATTTTAGAATTTGTTAAAGCTGATTGTTATCTTAAATGTTTCAATTACTTATCAAATTTTATTGACTATACTTGTGACTGTAGCAAAGAAGTTTTTTAGAGTTAAAATTATTGAAAACCTACTTGAGGTCATTAATATCACGAGAAAGGTTGAATGATTTAACTATTTTACGTATCGAGAAGGATATATTGATCGATATTGATCTTGATAATATTATTAATAATTTTACATTTAGAAATGTACGTAGAAATTGTTTTTATAAATCATGATTATTTATGTATTTGTTAATGCAATTTTTTTAGTATTTTATAATCTAATATTGCTATTCGATTACTGCTATTGCTATTTTATTGTTACTACAACTATTTTTTAGTGATTTTATTGTAACTGACATTTGCAAGATATTATTAGTTGATGTTATGATCGTTTAATATTTTGTTGAATATTTGAACTTCTAAAGTGAGTCACTATATGGATATTAAATTTTAATAATAAAATATATTTTTAAAGTTTACATATTTATATATTATCAATTTGTTAGGGTCCTTTTTTTACTTCGTCCGAGGCCTATAAAATATTAGTAACGACCCTAGATATGACTACTGTTTAATACTTATGAAGTAAAAGATTACACCCACCAATTGAATTATGTTGATTTAGTATTTTACTAGCTGGTATTTGTTTGGGTCGTGCTTGTGGAGCCACTATGACCACCGAAATGACTATTACTCACTTCACCAATCTACTAGTTTTCGTTTAGTAAAAATATGCAAATTTTTGGGCTCGATCACTGAAGATAGGGTCTTGGGAAGGGCCAAGACAGATGGATTAGGTTATTTTTCCTATCAACTTTACAAGTCTGTACTGCTTTATCAACCTAGTAATTAATGGTTAAATTCATGGGATGCTGATTTATCTTGGTGATGAAATGCCATTTATCTATGTTCGAACATGGTGCAGACTGATGGATCATATCAGAAGCTTTTGCTAGAGAAAAGCAAGTGTTGCTTGTGAATATTTGTATGCTAGCTGTTCATAAATGCCCTGTAGTAATAACCAGAGTGAAATTCTTGACGTGATTTGTTGGAGATCGAGCAGCATATCATTGACGATTGTCGTATTATGCAGGTTGCCAGGAAAAGCATATGCAAGAAGACAACACGTATGGCTTTCTGGTGCAAATGAGGTCGACAGCAAAACCTTTTCGAGAGCAATCCTTGCCAAGGTTATACCTGCCTAGCTTATTATCGTCTTCCATAACTTATCGTTCACAACTTAAATTATATTCAACTCACTAGTTCCTAAACCAAATACTTTTTCTACATGTTAAGCTGCTTGGTATCTACTGCATGTTCCTTCTATTACTAATTTATTAACTTCAGTTCCTTTTTGTTTCTAAACATTATCGAAACATGGATCAGAGTGCTCGTATACAGGTAAATTATGTTAACCAACTCCCTCGTGCAGTTTGACTATTTGTTAGATAATGCACTTTGTTTTCCTTAACTTCTTCATGATTATTAATTAAGTTGGTCACTCTTCCAGACCGTAGTGTGCATTCCTCTCCTTGACGGTGTCGTTGAATTTGGCTCAACCGAGAAGGTGAACCAACAACAAATAGCTTTATTAAACTTTTGCTGTACATACGTACACTTACATTTGTTTGGTAGGAAAATAATTGGCCGATAAACCGCATATTACAGGTCCAAGAGGATGTTGGATTAATACAACACGTAAAAGGATTCTTCACAGATCACCACCACCCTTCCCCACCAAAACCAGCTCTTTCTGAGCACTCAACATCCAACCCCGCCACGTCATCCGACCACCACTCTCCTCCCATTCCCACCATGTACGCAGCCAACGACGACGAGGAGGATGATGAGGAAGAGGAACACGGGTCTGATTCAGAAGCCATAATTGGTCTCGGGACCGCTGGGTCTTTCCACCCAAGTGAGGCTCAAACCGGCCTAGACATAACAACAGCGGCTGAACGAAGCGAGCTGATGCAACTGGAGATGTCTGAGGACATCCGCCTCGGCTCGCCCGAAGATGGGTCGACTAATATGGACTTGGATTTCCACTTGACGGCTACAGTGAATGCTGCAAATGACCAGAGACCCGTAGATTCGTTTAGAGCCGAGTCGGCTCGGAAGGGGACTCCAGATCCGTTGAACGGTAGCTTTCAACTACCGGCCTCTGGTTAGCATTGAAAGTCTATCCATATTCTTACTACTTAGATTTTACATTTAATGCTGATTTCGTTTTGATTTAGCCAGTAATAAGTGTTAAACTTGCAGGGAACCTGCAACTTGACGAAATGGCACAAGAAGTCACACATTACTCTGAGACAGTCTTCATCATCCTACAAAACCAACCAATTAGGTGGGCCAAGTCCTGCTCAGCATCCTCCACTCAGTCAGCGTTCTCCAAGTCGACAACCCGTTCCGACCACCTTATCCATGTGGCAGTCGAAGGCACGTCCCAGTGGCTTCTCAAGAACATCCTCTTGAGCGTACCCTATCTCCACAAGAAGTACCGCGAAGAGAACTCCCCCAAGCTACGCTACGGCAACGCTGCCAGTAGTTTTAGGAAAGGCACGGCTCAACATGAGCTCAGTGCCAACCACGTGCTCGCCGAACGGCGTCGTAGAGAGAAGCTGAACGAGAGATTTCTTATACTGAGGTCACTAGTACCCTTCGTGACCAAAATGGACAAGGCTTCCATATTAGGTGACACCATAGAGTACGTGAAGCAACTGCGAAAAAAAATACAGGACTTGGAGTTGCGAAACCGACAGGTGGAGATAGAGAAAAGGTTGCCTGTCACAAGCCCTTTACAGAGAACGAATAGCACTTCGAAAGAGCAGAGAAGATGGCGTCAGAAGGGTTGGTCAAGGTTCAGAAATGAGGAAGTTGAAGTAGCAGAGGCTAGTACTGGTGCTATGAAGGTCAAGTCTTTGGACGCGTCACCGCAGCCGCAGCTGGGGGAGGAGGGTCCAAGTGTACAAGTGTCGATAATAGAGAGCGACGGATTGTTGGAATTGCAATGCCGGTATAGAGAAGGGCTGTTGTTGGATATAATGCAAAAACTGAGGGAGCTGAGGATTGAAATTACTGCGGTTCAGTCTTCATTGAGCAATGGAGTGTTTGTAGCAGAGTTAAGGGCAAAGGTGTGTCTAGGGCTTAGCTTTTGAATGTAAAGGCTCGAGCTTTCCATTTCCGTCTCCATTTCCATTGAAGCTAACAAAATTTCGTTTGATGTGCAGGTGAAGGACAATGTTAATGGAAGGAAGATGAGCATATTTGAGGTGAAGAGGGCAATAAATCAAATAATACCACATGACTAATGTATCAGAATTTGTAGATCAGTAGAGTTAGATAACAATCCAAAAAGAATATAAATGATTTTTAATATTATTTTAATTAGTTTGTGTATATTTTTAGCTAATTTATGGTTGTAGGCCAAGAGATGAAAGTAACAACTTTGAGATTTTATCAGAGGGGATCTAGATAATGTCCCTGAAATTGTATTGTGAATTAAGAGCATATAGGATTATCTTTTTTTTTTTTTAGGTCTTTGACTAGGGTATCCTCCTGGCGGATCTAGTAACTAATTCTCTCGCTGATGGGAAGGCATCTTACAGGGTGAGACAACTGACTCAAAGATTTAAAGCTGCTCCATACCCAAAGTCAAAGATTGAACCTCTGACCTTTGATTAAGGGTGGATGAGTCCCTTGCCACTCAACCACACCCCTTAAATTAGCATATAGGATTTTCTAGCATAAGTAAATGTAGGTGAGTTTAATAATTTTCTTTTCGACATGATTTTCCTAATGCAGATTTTCTTAAGAGGACCACTAAAAACTTGCGATTTTAGCAATTTGTAGAACAATAATATACTTGAGATTTAGATGGAGCAATTTGATATTTTGTTTGTTCACATATACTTTATTAAATGTGTATTAAAAGGATAATAATTATAAATTATTTATCTTTAAAAAATTTTCTATAAATTTTTGTAATTTTAATCTATATTTACTTAAAAAATTTATTATTAAAAAAATTACATTTTTATGACTCTTGTATGCAACGTTTATTGATATAAAGCTAAATTTCTTGAATTTAGATTACTTATACTGATTAAAAGACGTACAAGATTTTGGACTCTGGTTGGGTCGGCCAAACGAGGCCCAATTTCAAGCCTAGACATCGACGGCCCAGTAGTAGGAGATCGTCTCCCATGCAAACACCAAGACCTACGTAAAGACCTAAACCTAGCAATTATTTCATATATAAGGGACTATTCAACCATGATATAGGTACGATATTGCAACCCTAGTTTTCTCTATTCTTGGCGACCACAACCCTTACCAAACGACTGACTTAAGCATCGGAGGGGCTTGCCGACAATCACCCCCGGTGCGCCTTTTATTGTTTTGCAGGTATTTCAGAGGCTATATCCACAGACCTTATGGATCCGAATAGCAACATCCAGCCTCAGCAGAATCTGGCTGAACCAGATGGCATCCACCGTGAGGCCCGACATCAGGGCACCACGTCCAGAAACACACAGTTTAGCTAAGCGACAACGGCCAACCCTGATATAGCTGCCGTCATGGCACTTGCGATGCAACGGATGGGTTCGCAGTTACCTGTCACTCTTCCGCCGCCGCATCATGATTCCCACACTTAATCCTCGCATCCGAATGATCATCCGCAGCTTCACAACTGAGATCAAGAAGCATAGAATGTAGCCTTGGAGGACAATGCCGAGGCTAATTCTCACTCTAATTCCCAGCGCCCCCTGGATGCACCACAACAAACTTCTCTCACTCAAAAACAGATAGAGGAAGCGGCCGATCTATTGATTCACCACATCCTGCAGTCTCGAACAGAACAACAACAGGCCCCCGCTTGACATATTGGTGTGATGGCCGATCGCCATTCCGCGGAAGCCCTTGAAAAATCGCGGACGATCGAATCAATCTGGTCGCGAATCCTCGTCCGGGCCGAACGTTCGCAAATGGTAGCTCTCTTTTCACTCCGGAGATCCTGGATAGCCTTCCTGCGGTCGGTACCAAAATACCGACGCCTGAGAAGTATACTGGCAAGACCGATCCCTTAGACTATCTGCAGCACTTCCAGTCAATGATGAACTTCCATTGCGTCCTCGATGCAATTCAGTGTAAGGCGTTCTGTATTGCCTTCCAAGAAGGAGCTCGGCGATGGTTCAATAGTTTACCCCCGTGTTGCATCACTTCCTTCGAAGATTTCAAGTTGCTGTTCCTTAATCAATTCGCTACCAGCAAGCGGCCGCAGAAGACTGCTTTGGAAGTGATTCAGTTGACTCAAGGAAGGAATGAGAGCTTACGGGAGTTTATCACTCGCTTTAATAACGAAGCTGTCGAAGTTCCTGACCTTGCTTGCTCGTCTATGTTGCCGGCCCTAATGAACAACACGAGGGATAAGGAGTTCAAGAAGTTGTTGGCCCTCGACTAGCCTACAACTATTCAAGAGATAAGAAGTTGAGCAGATAGGTATATTCAGCTAGAGGAAGTATTGAAAAACACGAAACGACGAGCAGATGACCGCGGTCCGACCAGCAAGTCAGACGAGTCACAAAAGCGACAAAAGGATCAGTCTAACTGGAGAAGGTCGACCGATCGATGGGGCCAAAAACGAGAATCCCTCACTCCGCTCAACAGGTGATATGCGGAAGTATTGGCAGCCATGAGAGCGGATGGGGAGCCCATTTGAGAACCCAATAAGTTGAGGACTCCCTACAACAAGTTGAACCTTGATCTGTATTGTCGTTTCCATAAAGACATCGGTCATGACACGGAAGATTGCCGGGCCTTGAAATATAAAATTGAAGACCTTATCCAAAGGGGAAGGCTGGGCAGATTTTTGAAGCACGGGAAAAATACCGATCGAGATAATGAGGGTAGGACCGATCGATCCGACAATCGGCAAAGGCCCTAGAGACATAACGACAGAAACGGTAGGGGAAGGCAAAACAGAAATACTGACGATCGACGTGATATGAGAGCACCATCCAGAGCAAGAGATGATAAAACTACCGAGCGACAAGATGACCAACCGATTCGGATCATTAACATGATCTTTGGGGGTAACGCGGCAGGAGGGTCGACCGTCAAAGGAAGAAAGAGGTATGCCCAGCAAGATTTGTCGGTAAAGAAGAAGAAGCCAAATGATGTGGTGATCTCGTTCGATGAATCTGATCTGGAGGGGATTAGCTGCCCGCATGATGATGCGTTAGTAGTCAATTTAAATATGGATGGCAGTGAGGTGAAGCGAGTAATGATCGATACGGGCAGCTC
>JANZLX010000009.1:17833594-17848666 GCA_025531955.1 Erythroxylum orinocense
AAATTACCCACCTTATAACTCTTGAAAATCCAAACTCAATTTGTGCCCTTCCTCTTGCTCTTGGGTAGGTTGTTCTTGATTTTCCTAAAACAACCCAATTTTCCATTCAATTTCAATTCCATAAAAATCCCTAAAACTTCAAAATCACAACAAATGAAATCAACCTTAAACCTAACCTACCCATAGTTCATCTAGGTTAGAAAACCCAAAACCTAGCTTAGAAACCCTAAAACCAAATGGGTTTCCTTAAACCATCTTCTTTTTCCATTCATTCCCAACACAAAACCCATTTTTCTCTTTCTAACTCCTTCTCTAGCAAACAAGAAGAAAATGAAGCTTACCTTAGACAAATCTTCTTCTTCTTCTTTCCTTCTTTCTTTGCACTCTCTCACAAACTCTCTGTCTTTTCCTCTTCTTTCACGTTATCTCCTTCTTTTCTCTATTTCACGTTGCTTTCTTCTTCTTATTTCTTATTCTCACGAATTCCTCTCTTCTTCTTCTATTTTTAAGACAAAATTTTAGTTGTCTTTCCCATTTTGCCCCTCATTTAAGTAGTATTTCCATATTTGCCCTTCTCATGTAGTATTTCCATGTAACAGAGAATTGAAAGTGAAGCATTTCAGGAAGATGTTTATGAAGTAAATGCATCTGTTATATATGACGGGAATGAACCTTTGAACGATCCAAATAATGAATATGTTGAAATTTCATTTGGAAAGGATGAGGAGGGCTAGAGATCTGAAGAGGACCCTAAGTTTGATTCTAATTTTTTTGGAAAAAGAACATGATGATTTTGATTTATATTTAAGTACCGATAGTGATTAATTTTTGTTTGTAATAGAATATTGTATTCCACAAATCAATTATTTCCTTTTGAATATATTGTGTGAAATATTGAATTCAAATTTTTATATTTCTGGAATATTCAATCAAATATGAATTTCAAGTTGAAATATGCCACCAAAGAGAAAACAAGATATGATGCGACCAAAGTTCAGACCACGATTCAAAGCTAGTTACTGTCCAAGTGAAGCATCACATTTTGCAGCTATAACTAAATCAGATGTTCTACCTCCACTACTACATTTATAAATAAGGCATCACCTTCCGTACCTGCTGCTACACCATCCACCACCCTATACTGATAGAGATATTAGGGGTAAAGGATGCAGATGAATGAGGTGGTCTCCAGTCTGAAGTTAAGGGAGCTGATGGAAGAAAGGAGACGACCTCCAGCTTGAAGTTGAGGGAGTTGATAGAAGAACTTACATCACAATTGTCAACAATCTGGAAGTGAAAATACATAAAACACCATATGTTTATAGTTAAGTTATATGCACCATATTAAAAAATGGTATAAAATTAACTGTTTTCATATTAGGTTGATTTTATTTGGATCATGCTCAAGAAATATGACATCCAAATTTAAGGAGAAGATTGATATTGAGGGTTATATATGGAAGAATATCTCTCAAGGAACAAAGGAATTTTATTATCAGGAGTTTGAGGTCAAAAAATTATTTTCTTTTTTAATTGATTTTTATACATTAATTAGATAAATATTATTACATTATAAGTACTTATCGAATGTTTTTCCTTTTGTTTCAGAAGGATTTTTTGGGATTCTAAATTTGACCCGTTTATTTATAAAGTATAGGAGAGATAAGCATGTACACGTTATCGAGACTTTGTCGGTGTGATACACAAAGTTGGTGGTGTACGACCACCTTATATTTCTGAACAATATGGAGTCATTGGTAGCAGTATTGGACATCATCTGAGGCAATGTCCATTTTAGATTATAATTCTACCAACGGATGTGGAGGACCGGAGGGAGAGAGTTTTCCTATACATACTGGAGGATCTATTACCTACCACAAGCATGTAGAGAGAATTGTAAGTATCTGCAATTGACATTTATATTATGATTTGTTTTACTTTGTTGTATTTCAATCTTAATTTGATTTGTGAATTTTGGATTGAAAATATGTATATTATGGATAATGATAATGTTATAAATGTCTGGTATCATATATGATTGTATTGTTGAGTTATTTTCTTTGTTCAATAGGGGTAAATATCATAAAAATAGATGAAACTTTGCCGAAATTTTTATAAATTGTAGCTCACTTATAACATTTTATTCTGATGTAGGAAAAGTCTATGGGCATGAGGCTTACATCCCGTTAGCTCTTTTTGCACACTCATACTAAGAAGCATGACAGTGTGACCTTGGTCAACACCCAATGCAGAGAACTAAAAATATGTAAAATTTATGCTTTAATATTAATGCTTAATAATTATCACTTACTAATATTTGGCTTAGGTTCATTTGTAAACACATGTTATTCGCAATCATCCGCATCTAGTACAGCAACATCTAGCGAGTGGTCCATAACTAATGAAGTTCATGAGCTTCAAAGCACAATACAAATATTGAAAACTTAACTACAACAGTCGATGGAGTATATAGCTAAGCTCCGTAATGAGATGGATGAGTTGAAGGAGAAAGGTAGCACCTCATCGTAACAATCAGATCATTCACGGTCACCAAATGAATAGCGTATTTATAGTCATTTCGTATGAATTACAAATACTTTTTATGTACAAATTAATTTTTTATTATCAATTAAGATAATTTTTACTTTATATCATCAATCAATTTTCTATTTTAACAAACTAAATGTAGAACCATATCAAAATATTATGCACAGATAACTCATAACTGCTTAAATTATGCATCTACCATATGATCATCAAATAAAACTTAATGACAAAAAATTAAAAAAAAAGCTTTTTTTGTAATTTTACCGATGGAAAAACAAAGTTCGTCGATAAAATCTATTCGATTTATCGACGAATAACTACTAACCATCAGTAATATTGACATTAACTTACTGACAGAATTACAGGATACAACACAGAATAACCGTCGGTATACTCATCGATGGAAAACTAATAACTATCGGTACTGTTGTTGACGGACAAATTTTGACCGTTGAAAAGTTACCAATCGAAGAAAACACAGAATAATGACAGTATATTCATCGACGGTTACACAAAATGTCCTTCGGTAAATTAATATGCTGACGTTATTCTACTGACAAACATTCTATAATTCGTCGCAAATTATTACCTACGGTCGTTTCTACGATGCTTTTATCCGCGGGTAAATTTTGTTGCTAAGTTAACTTGCCGATGAAATGTTTAGGTTTTCCGTTAATCATTTCTATCGTTAAACTACATTTTTCTTTTGGTGTTAACACTTCAGAAAGATTTGACTTAATTCCATCAACCATTATCCCATTTTTACCAATAGCATAGTGTACTTAGACTCTTTGCATCACTACTCTGCTTATGTTACATGAATTTATTTAATAGCACAACTAAACAAGAGCTTTTTTTCCTTGTGTAGGTTGCAGCTCCTATTGAGAGCTAGTAAGTCCATTCTTTGGGAAGAAATAGCTCTGGTGAAGAATTTTCATTGTGTGGCAAACCACAGCATTGTTTTGGAAAATCTTTGGTGATTTTACTGTTGCATGAATTGTACTGTCTGCCCCTTGAGATATTCCTGCAATCTGCATATGTCGATATACATTACAGTCAATCAGTAGAAGTGTATGGCACAAGTAAAGAAAATAAAATATGCTTTCATAAGTTTAAACCTCTGCCCCTTGATATTTCCATGCGTAACTCTTGCACGTTGAGGTTAAGTGCTTGAACAACCCTAGCTGGAAGGAGAACAGGAGAGCAAGCTGCATAGACATACCAAGTGTTGATATCCACTAAATTCACATCTTCTTTTCTTTTCCTTATATTGTAATACAGGTATTTCCAGAGAATCAGGTACCCATACCTGGCTTCTTGTTGTATTGGTAATTCGTACCAGCCCTTTGTGGAAGGAAAACTCCTGTACCACATGACTTTTTGTGACCAGCATCTAGAAATATTACTTGCATTCCCTGTTCTCCATATGCCCAATTAGAACCGTAGAATCTTCTTGTACCATTTGTCCTCTGGATACCTTTTGAGGGCTGACGCATCGTATATAAAAGGCAAGAAACTCCGTTAATTAGCATAATTTGTGAATCCTGATGATGCTATAATGTTGAAGGGATCAAATGAAGAAAGGTCGAAAACGAAACTTCCCAAAGTAATATGTTCTTGGACAGCCATTCTTTGGGTGTGTCTTCTTATTTTCTCTTCAACTTCTTATTGTGAACCGTAAGGAATCAATGAGTCACTAACTAATAATTCATGCTAGTCTCGTCACGTCATTTTGCTACAAAGCAAAAAGACTACCATCCAACTAATTTTCATTTTCATTGATTACCCTTTCTCTTTTCTTTGGTGTGTACGTGTGGACCATGTGAAACGTTGTCCGTTAAGCCTACGGCGTGCATGCAGAAGAAGGTAGAGCGTAAACATTCATGTCAATTCCAAGTACCCGTCAGTTTCTATCAATCTATCTCCACATTTTAAAACACGGAAGCTCATTAGAGCAACGCTCGATGCCACAAAATTGACATTGAAAGCTAATTGGAGTGGTCGGAAACAACGTAGCTAAATGGATAATTTACTGCATCCGCCCTCCTGAATATGGGGAAACTAACAGCTAACAAGATATGCACTACTCCGCCGTTCATCTCTTTGCAGTTTACAGCCAAAGATTCCAACAATAGCTCTAAAACAATGAATATACATACAGATTACAAACCTGATGTACCAGTGGCAGAGGCAATCTAGGCAGGCCGCGATGCTGTTGAAGTTGTGGGGGGTACTTAACACATTCCTGTTACGAAAAGACAGCTTGCATAAGTCATTCTGTTACATTCAGAAACGAAACATAGCAAGAGTGTCTCGGGCTTTAGAGACTAAACCAACCTTGCCGTCCCATATTGCCTCGTCCAGAATATGAGAAGGTAGCCATGATATTCCTTCTTCAAACCCACCTTCACAATCCACTTTACAAGCCATGATCACGGAGAGTTCTTCTTTTCAGTTCTCGTCTTTGTATTTGTAGTAGAAGAGATAGACAATGTAAGGCGTTTAATCTCCAACTTCTAACCTGAAACATAACTACGATGGGGTGTTGGGAAATAGAAAAATAGAACTGATAATAGATTAGATAGTTGGGCCCTACTACGTCATGACGATGATGGTGGAGATAATTATTGACTAATTGAACATGATTTTCGACTAAAATTACGCATACAAACCACGTTACCTTTCTGCAGTGCCTCTATATTCGGAAACTTACACTTCTTTTAGTTATATGTATGTGTTTACTTTCCTATATATCTGACTTTTTTTAATAAATACTTTAGGATTACTTACCATTTGTTACTTTTTTTTCAATCTTAATTTACTTTGACCTCATATCCCAATTTATTTAATTTCCTTTCTTATGTAAGAAGAAAGAGATGTCAAAATGTCTTTTCAAACTTGGCCTTAAGAAGAAACAGTTAATATTCATTGCAGAAATCTTCTTTTTAATGGCTTAACAGTCCGTCGAATAAGGTAATATGGGTTATATCTAAAATTTTCTAGACCAAATTGAGAACATTTGGATTAAAATTTTGGAATTAAACAATCGCATTTAATGTTTACTTGTGGAAAAAAAAAAGTCGAATATTAGAAGGATAATTCAGTAACTTTATGATAATCAATAGCAGGGACGTGGGGTGGGGCGGGTTGGGTTGGATTCGGTAAACCCCTTGTAGCGCGGTTGGCGCAGTTAACGCTTGACGTAATGATCTTAACAAAAACATCGTCTATGCAACTTGTATTCTACTTTTAAGTTCTAATAATACTAGTATGGTATCTGTAGGTGTGATCAGTTGAACATGTCACAGGTGATGATTATCAGAATGACTAATGACCTTTTCCTGTAACGTTAATACAACAAACGCATGATAAAGCTAAGCACTCTTTTAAGTCTTAACCACCACACCAACTCACCAAGTACACACGTCCTCGGATGTTTCTCAGATGTAACGATGTCGCCAAATGTCAAATAGGGAAATTTTGACGGTTTTTATATTGGCACCAACCCGATCTACATTTGGATTACCCCATTGGGAAAGATGGAGGCACTGAAGAAGTATGTGGTGATATTGGTGAACTACTTGGTACCTGCTATCCATGTGTTGCTTGGAGACATGCCTTCGGAAAACTGCTGCTGTTCAGTAACTAATTTCTTTTCCAAGACACACGTTGCGAAAATGGAACAAAACATCGTCAGACCTGTGATAACTTAGGGGTTGAATTTTCATCTGGCTGTAGGAAACTAAGGAACTTTTCTTGCTCTTGTTGATATGATACCTAATCAATTGAACACAAGATGCATTTTCAATCAACATTTATTTCTTGTCTAGCTCGGAATTATATAATTATCTATTGAATGTCTCACAACGGATGGTCTGATTTGGTCCCCGCACATTATCCTCCCTGTGAAAGTGCTCCAACAGGATTGTATTCAATAGGCATTGTTGGCATCATCGGGACTTTACGCTCATATGTGCTTGAAGATGGGGTGGCTGATCATTGTCCTCATTTTCACCACTTTAAAGATCTTTAGAGTCCTTTCAAGCGGTTGACAATTCTAGGATAAGACATGATCTTCGAGAGGCTAGCCTGCCCGCCCTCATTTTCTGAAATAGTGGCATAAAATCCTAATCAATAGTTACTCAAAAACAAACGCATAGTTACATGTTCAATAATCAAATAATTTACAACCTTTGAATAGCATAGAGGACTTCACTGCTATCTGCCGATTTCTCCAAATGCATCAAATTACAGGACATCACGAAGGATGCTAGAAACAAACTTGTCACCTTCATGTTAATCTCAAGTTTTCGAAATCATTATTACAGTGTCAAACATGAACCCATCAATTAATTAAAAATCACGGTTCCATTGCCTGGCTTCGCTAGAAACTGATGTTTACACGGAAACCACAGAAGCAAAACAAGTAAGAAATCAGGATCCTCAATCTCCAGTAGTATGTTTATCTCACAGATCAACAGCAATTTACAGATCAACAGCAATTTCAGCCACACACATATGCTTGGTAGCCTTTATGAGCTTGCGGGTCTCTTCATCCATCTCAACATTATCTTTCCTCATTCGCTCTGCAATTATAAGGGGCATTTTTTCTGCTTTTGCATAAATTTGCAGAAGAGAATTATATATCTGAGTACTCAAATGTCCAGCATTCCGAAGTATAACTAAGAACTGTTCAGCCCCTTCAATATTCTCTTGCTCCTCCAGACCCTTAAAAACTTCTTCAATTAACCTTTTGTCAGGATTCCACTTTTTAACGCTACCAATAGCTTTCTTCAAAAACTTTAAGGCTTTCACTGTTTGCTTTGTTTTCAAGTGACCCCAAGATAAGAGTTCCCAAGTTGTGTATGAAGGAGTGATGCCCTTTTGAAGTATGTGTCGGTAAAAGTTTTCAGCTTCTTGCATCTTGTCACTATTAATATAAGCTGCAAGAAGTACATTTGAAACCCTAACATCACCGGTTGCAGACTCTGACTCCCACTCTTTATAGAGATTTTCTGCCTCTTGAATTTCCTCCAGTTTCACCAGTGAAGATATCATGCAAAGATACTCCGCATCATTAAGTTTTTGAAAGCATGCTTTCATCTTCTCCCAAATTCGATGTACACCATCCTTATTTCCCATGTTTGTATGTAAACTGAGGAGGGAAGAAAAAGCTGCACGAGATTTTCGAACAGCCATCTTCTCCATTTCCTTCAAAGTTGAAACTGCTTTTTCATGTAGTTCACTTTTTATGTACAAATTACTTAGAATACTATAAGTTACCCAATCTGGATCCAATTTTGCTTTCTTCAGGAGTGTAAAGGTTTTTTCTGCATCTTCAACATCATGTCGTTGTCCACATGCAGTCAATAGTAGATTATAAGTAACAAGATCAGGTGAAGTTTTTATCCTTAAATCCTGAAATACTCCTTGAAACTTCTCCAACTTTCTATTCCCTATGTATAATGTGAGCATGTGGTTAAATGGAAGGGGAGACTTCAAGAAACCACATTCAGACATCTTCTTCATCAAAGCCTCAGCTTTCACTTCCAATTTATTGTCAACGTAAGTATGGAGAAGAGCTGTACAAGTTTCATGCCCTCTCATTCTATCAGGAAGGTCTTCAAAAAACTTCTCTGCACTAGCGAGACCTCGAACTTTTCCAACCAAGTCCAAGTGAACAGCATAGTCACCTGGCACAAGCCTCATATCTTGCTGTTGTGTCATCCATTCACACACCTAGAGAAGTTACCAATGACATTGTTGTGTTGAGTTCAAAGATCACAATATTCAATTTCTAATCCAGTTCCAATTAGAAGTTAGTGCCACTACAAAGCATCAAAATAACTGTAAGTTAAAGCAGAGTACATGCTTCCCACCTCACAATATCCAATCTTTACCAGAAACAACATAAACGCACGTCATACTCATTTAAAACAAATAGTAGCAAGAGAGGAATCAAACCTCAAGCGCGTGCTTGTAACGCTTGAGCTTGCGAAGCTCTCTAACAATCCGATTAAGCTGATACTTCTTCACACTGTTTCCCTCTTCTTTCCATTTCCTTATAGCAACCACCGCACTTCGCTTTGTATAAACCAACTTAAACAGTCTCTTCCCTAGCGAGTCTTCTCCACTACAAATTCTCGAAGACACTTCTTCAACTGTCACAGACTTCTCCGCCGCCGCCGCCGCCGCCGTTGAGAAGTAGCGCCGGACGGCAACTACAAGCGTTCCACGAACTGACCGGAGCCACATAGAGTAGCTATCAGGGTTTTAGTTTACGTGATAGGTCACCGTTAGTTTGGTCCTCATTTTATGAATTGCCGATTTGGGCTTGGGCCCAAAATTAGGGCCCTAATTGAAATAAAACGTTCTCGATCATCTGATTCAGGTTTCTGTGTAGACCACTTTGTTTCTCTCTCCTTTTTCTCCTGCTTCAATCTTTTCGACCTTTAAAGCTTCAAATGTCTGGCCGGAAGTCTGTCGCCGGCGTCAGGAACGGCGTCCGAGTGGTCGTTGCCGGCGACCGTTTCACTGGTAAATCTAGCTTGATTGCTGCGATGGCTACCGAGTCTCTCCCAGAGAACCTCCCTCACGTGCTTCCTCCCACTCGCCTTCCCGCCGATATGTTCCCCGATCACGTGCCTGTCACCATCATCGATACTTCTGCAGCGTACCTTATACTACTGTTTTATCTGTATGTTGTAAATTTTTTTTATGTTTTAGCTTAAAGATTACAGCTTGGTGCTTAATTGTATAGGTTAGAGAATAGAGGGAAGCTTATTGAAGAATTGAAGAGAGCTGATGTTGTGGTGTTAACTTACGCTTGCGATCAACCTTTGACCCTTACTAGGGTAACCGGTTTTTGGCTTGAGGAACTCCGTCGATTAGAGGTACTTCGCTGTTTTGGTTTCATCTTCAATTATCTTAACTAAGTTTGTTAACACATTCTGTCTTTGTATTGCTGGATGAAGTTTATATATTTTTGGGTTGGTGTTTAGGTGAGCGTTCCTGTAATTGTGGTTGGGTGCAAGCTAGATTTAAGAGATGAGAATGAGCCGATTTCTTTGGAGCAAGTCATTGGTCCAATTATGCACAATTATAGGGAGATTGAGACCTGCATAGAGTGCTCTGCAGTTACACTTATGCAGGTGATAACTATGCACTCTCCTTGATCATCGACGGTTGATATATTTGGGTTGCTGTAGAGTTTTTGATCTTCTGTTTTTCGATTTTCTAACTCGCAGAAATTTCCCACTTTTTTTTCTTTTTTCTTCCTCTTTATTTCTGGGAATTAATTGCAAATTTAGTAAGAGGGCTAGATACCTTAGGCCCTAATGGGGAGGAGAACATGACTGGTCTTCTATGTGGAAATGCATGAACAAGAGAAAGTCACAAGAGCAAACAAGCATGGGGAAACATGCCTAATTTGCACATGTTGATAACTCGTATTCTTGTCTCATCCTTTTTTTCATGTAAATTGAAATAGAGTAGTTTTTGCATCTTGATTGTTCTTAAAAATTACATTTTCTGTTTGCTGGCAAACATAAATTTCCAAATATCAAATGTCGCTGTTTATATCAGAAACATCCGGGCAATATGAAAGTTAAGTGTAATTTTTTTGTAGGTTCCAGATGTTTTCTATTATGCTCAGAAAGCCGTACTTCATCCAACAGCTCCATTGTTTGACCAAGAAAGTCAAACTCTAAAGCCCCAATGTGTGAGGGCACTAAAAAGAATATTTCTTCTTTGTGATCTTGACATGGACGGTGCCCTCAATGATTCAGAGTTGAATGGATTCCAGGTTATTCTACTCTTAGTTCCTTTTTTCCCTTTCCTTTTCCTTTGTTTTCTACTGATGTTGTTTAGTTTACTTGTTTATTGTTAGCAGGTTAAATGTTTTAATTCTCCCTTGCAACCTGCTGAACTAGTGGGCGTGAAAAGAGTTGTGCAAGAAAAGAAGAAAGAAGGAGTTAACGACCTGGGTCTTACTCTTGAAGGGTTCTTGTTTCTCCATGCTCTTTTTATAGATAAAGGGCGTCTTGAAACAACTTGGGCCGTTCTAAGAAAATTTGGCTATGATGATGAATTAAAGCTTAGAGATGATCTTCTTCCAGTTCCATCCAAGCATGCTTCTGATCAGGTGCAGCTAGTTTGCTTAAGGGTTATCCAGAATTTCACTTTTTATCCTTCCTCTTTGTTTTCCCCCCTCCTTTTTGATGGATTCAAGATGCATGACCTTTTATTCTTTAATTGTTATTCACTTATTGATTTTGCTTTTTGTTTTATATTACTTATTCTTACATAACAATTCTTATTCTTTGTTATGTTTCTATTTCAACATAATATTATTATTTTTGTTTGTCATCTTGCAGAGCATAGAGCTAACTACCGATGCCTTTGAGTTTCTGCGTGGGATCTTCAGACTGTTTGATATTGATAATGTATGTATTTGTTCTCGCTATACTCTTGATTCTTCTTCACAATTATTTTTTCCTTCATTTTTTTAACTTGAGGCATATGTTTACTTTCATAATTACTAGCATGGAGCCCTACGTCCTACTGAGATTGATGAATTATTTTCTACTGCCCCAGATAAGTAAGTTTCCCCTTCCAATATCTCTTTTCTTTATGGATTTTCTAGTTTCTTTAAATGCTCCAGGAACTACTTTTCAGTTGATTTTGGAGCAGGTAGTTGTGCAGGCGTTCAGTATATGGTATTAATTGTTCCTTGCTAGGTGCATTGTTATGAGATGCATGACTAATCCCTATCAATTAAAACTTCTTCTTTACTTTGTGGACTATGAATGTTATGGTGTGTGTCATCATCCTTTTATAGCTTATCTGAAATCTTACCTCTCTATACCATTTAAGTGGCATTTTACGTTGCTAAAGCATTTGAACCATTCTTGGCCCTCACCTAATAACTTTAGCCTTTGGGTTGAATTGATTCTTAAGATGAAAATGCTCTTTGACATTTCAAACAAATGTCATGTTTTCAAAGATAGTTAAGCAGTTTGTTCATGTAACTAAAAAGTCATATTTAAGGAACAGCTCCTAGAAATACATAACCAGGATAAAACATTGTGTAAACACACGTCCAAAACAAGTTTGTATCTGCAATCTTGATCTTTTATGTTATCTACTTTCCAGTTGGAGCTAATGATTTGTATAGATTGCTAGTTGGTGTCTCATTTATGTTAAGATATATGGATTTTGATGAGTATTCTGGTTCTGAAATTTGTGTTTTCTAATCGTGTTGTACATTTGCGTGTTTCAGTCCTTGGAATGAGGCTCCTTACAAGAATGCTGTGGAGAGAACAACAAGTGGAAATTTAACTCTTAAGGGATTCCTATCGGAGGTATGAACTCCTTTATCAAATTTTAAAGTTTTCTCTCCCGGGTGCCTACTACATTCCAGTGTGGTAGAAACTCAATAGAATAATAACATAATAATGAGGACAAGAGAATAAAAGGAGAAAATGGGATTTGGTGGGTGCTGTCACCAATGAAAAGTAGAAAAGAATTTGACAGTGCCAATTTTTGAGAGGTGCCTCTCTCTCAAGATCAATACAAGACTCATTCCATACCTGCCCACTCTCTCTTTGCCTCTGATATACTCACGCATTCTGATAGAATTGTAACTACCTTGATACCTCATCATTTTAGAAACTTACTCACAGACAAAACGTCAGGACTACCTAGACACCTCATCTTTCTAGAAACATACTAGTAGACAAAACAATGGGACATGGACCAAAATACTGTGGTGGCAACTTCTCATTTTCTTGCTTGGCCAATGACTTGCTTTGGTAAGGCCTGATTTTGAGATAAACCAAATTGCTTACCTGAACTGAGACATCCCAATGGTGTTGGTCCATATACTTCTTCATGTTTTCTTATGCCAGCCATAGTTGTTCTTTCAACTCCTTAATAATCAAGTCCCTAGCTTGTAGTTGCTCTTCCATGTTGAGTTATAAGTATCCGTTGGCTGGTACTATATGAGAGGAGGGGGGTCCCTTCCGTACAACACCTTAAAAGGTGTCAATTTGGTGGTGAAATGAAAGGCGATATTATGCCAATATTCGGTCTAAGGTAGCCACCTACTCCAGTGTTTAGGCTGGGATTGACAGAACAACATAAATAATTCTCCAAACATCTGTTAACCATTTTTGTTTTGCTGTCAGTCTGAAAGTGGTAGGTGGTGCTTGTAACCAAATGGTCCAAAAATGACTCATAAATATTTGTCTCGATCCAAGATGATAGATCTTGGAAAACCCATATAGTTTAACAACATTTTGTACAAAAACACCAATGATAATAATGGCTGTAAAAGCTTGCTTTAGAGAAATGAGGTGCCCATACTTACTTAATCGATCCACAACTGCCATAATAGCAATTAATCCAACAAACTTAGGCAACGCTTCGATGAAGTCCATCGCAATATCCTCCCATACTTGTTTCGAAATTGGAAAAGGTTGCAAGAGTCCCCCTTTCCAATATAATTTTGCCATCAATCAAACTCCTATGGAACTCAGCCAAGATTGGTGGAATGAGTGGGGAAGATTTTGAAATTACCAGGCAACTCTGAAAAAAAAAACACCTTTTGAGGTTACAGATAATCAATGAGCGTTTAGAAGCGAAAGTGTCTACCTAAAGTGTTGTAGATGACAATCTAAAGAGGGGCTATTAACTAGTATATCGTCAAAGAACACCAACATCCATCTACTCAACATTAGTTTAAACACTGAATTCATCACCAATTTAAAAGTGGCTGGGGCATTTGTAAGGCCTTCATAGTGGCCCTCGTGGGTACGAAAAGCTATTTTTGGTACATCTTTAGTCTTCACCCTTATTTGGTGACATCTTGACTTTAAATCCAGTTTTGAGAATAGACGCGATCCCTTTAGTTCATTAAATAACTCATCGATTGTCAGGATTGGAAATCAATCAAGTATTGCTGCTTTGCTTAATGCGCAATAGTCAATGCAAAACCTAACTCTTGTCCGTCTTCCTAACTAACAATGTCAAACTTGAAAATGGGCTCACACTCAATTGAATAATTCTTTCCTCTAGCATTTCTCCAACCAATCTCTCCATCTCGTGCCCTTCCTGTTGAATTGTCTTTACCATAGCTTTAAGGGAAACCACTGACTAACTTAGGCTTGGGTCCCCTTGCAATGTTACGATTTTGCCATCCATCGAAAATTTCAAGGATAGTATGTGCCAATCAAAATTAGTATGAGGCACTGCAAAGAACCATTTGAGTCCCAAGATAATATCGAAGCTATCGATATCAAAAGGCAAAAAGAATCCTCAACAATTGTGACCTCCTGCGTTTTCAGCATTATCCCAAGACAAATGCCCTTTTTGGGAATGGAAATTCTAGTGCCCATCCCCATCCCATAGCCAACCATTTCTGTAATCGAGGTTTGAAGTTTTCCTAAAAATCCTTCACTAATAAAATTGTGTAGCTCCATAATCGATCAAAACTATCACTTCATTTCCCTTTATTTCCCCTTTGAGTTTCATCTAGAGAGGAGAAGTCAAACCAGTAATTGAGTTTAGAGATATTTGTACTTCCCCAACTTGGATAAAAACTTTGGAATCTTTGGTCTTGTCTTCCATGGATGTCTCCGCTTCTGCTTCATCACCCATCATCACCCAAGACAGCCAACATGTGAGGCTCCCGACCCTTATATTGATGCCTAATATGATATTTTTCATTGCATTTAAAATAGAGCCCTTTTTCCGTTTTTGCTTGTATCTTGGCTGCTGTCATGTGTCTGAAAGGTGTTTAGGTAGAGCTCGAATCAAGTCTGTTCGTTTTTGGGTTTTGGGTTGTGTGGATCGTGTCGTTTTGGGTTATAGTGTTTGGGGTCTTCGTAGTGTATTTGTTGGGACTATACTTTGGGGTTTGGCTCCAAGCTCTCTTGGAATTTTAAGCTGATTCGTAGTCGTAGGTTGTATTTAGTGCTTGATTCCCTTCCTCAATCCTCTCAGTGGCTTCCATTACCTCCATTAGCCTAGTGTAATTCATCTTCAACAATTGCCCCTTCACCTTGTATTCCACCCTGTTGATAAAAATGGGTACTAGTGTATCATGATCCAAGTGCTTTTCCGTTCAAAATCTTACCGATACTTAACTACCAAGGAAGCTTGCCACAATGATAGGAGTTTTTGTTGTTGCGTTCCCTTGTGTTTGGGCAAAAATCTCTATAATAGTTGGTTTTTAAGCTCCTCCCAAGCCAAATAGGGCGTTCGATTTTCCTCTCACTGCAGCCAGACCAATGCTGCCTCTTGGAGGCAAATTCCAGCTACTTCAAGTTACCCTGCTTCCAGGGATGGCAACGTGGTGGGTATGGGGCAGGTATGCCATCTCCCGTACCCGCCCCATGAACCTGCCCCCACTCTCATACCCGCCCCCATCCCCGTCGGGGATTTTTTTGGCACCCTCGTACTCGTACCCGTACCCGTTGGGGGTTTGACCCCCATCGGGTACCCGTTTACCCGCCTTTTTTTTTA
>JANZLX010000009.1:17863896-17874167 GCA_025531955.1 Erythroxylum orinocense
AATTAATAATGGATAAAAAAATTGTAAGCTCACAATTGACAGGCAATTAATAATAATCATTTATGAATAGTAACACAATTATAACTAAATTAAAATAAAATTATATTATGAAAGAATTAATAAGAAGATGCCTATTTATTAATAAAAACAAAAACATAAGTAATAATTAATTGTTAATAATTATTCAATTAATTATATTTTAATAAATAATTATATTTTAATTAATTAATTAACTATTTTTTAGTATATTTAATTATGAAATGAAAAAAATATATTTGTCACAACCGTTAATAGCTATATATATATATATATATATATACTTAATATTAGTATATTGACTACAGTAATAACATAAAGAATAAAAAAAAGAAGTCAGCTGCGTGTGTGACGACAGAAATATATATAATAACAAAAAAAATAATTAAAAAAATATGTATAATAACATTAGTTACACCCGTGACATTGTGGAAATATATATATATATATATAATAACAAAAATAATAGTTACATATCTATAATAACATTCAAGGTAACAACTGTAGCTAAATTAGAGATATGAAACTGTCACGGCTTTAGTCACAGCCCTGACCATATATATATATCTATATATATATCACGGCTGTGGCTAAATTAGTCACAACCGTGACACTGTAAAAAAACAAAAATAATAGTTACAAAATATATATTCCATATTGTCATTTAGTCATAACCGTGACAGTGTCAAAAAAAAAAAAGCGTGACAACAGTAATATATATGGAAATATATATAATAACAAAAATATGTATAATAACATGGAAAGTCACGGCATCAACTAAATTGTGACTACACATACATATATATATATATATATATATACATATATATATAACAAAAATAATAGTTATGTAAAGGTCGCAGCTGTGACTAAATAATTTACATCCGTAATAGAAAAAAGTAAAGCATAAAAAATGATAGTTGTCAGATAAAATGGACGATGAGATGTAATTACGTGTTCGTCATCCCATTCGCCCTTAGTATTATATACTTAATAAATATAATTGTAAAACTTTGCTACGTAGTTTTACAATTATATTTCATTTGGTTTACGAGTTTGAGCATAAGTTATCAAAGTACGCGCCCTATTGTCGTTAGAGTTTTCGTCTTTTTTTATTGGACTAATTCTAAGCCCTAAAGGTCCTATCTTTAGAGTCCTAAAAGAGATAAATCTGGGATTTCAAGATCTCTCAAATTTTTACGTAGTCTGTATACTTCTGTGCACAAAGAGTCATCATATACTAATTGATTACTGGCTCTCCTCAGCATCGGGTTCCCAACATCTTCGGGTTTCCTAATAGTTCCAATTTTCACACTGCCGCTGAAAATAAGACGTCCGTAATTGATCCGACTAAGAAGCATGCCCAAGGAATTAGAGGATCACCAACGAGAAAAATTTCCCTTCTTTTCTCTATTTTGGTGGCTCGAACTCCAGACTTCCTATAAAGGAGATTCTTAATTAAAGAGTTGAAACAATTAAGGTCACTCCTAATTGTCCCGTCTTCCAGATTACTTGGACCATAAAGGTTGATCCCCAACCCTAAGGGCCCCCGATCGCAGGCTCGACCACTGTTGGAGGATTGAATCACGGTTTGATCTTGGGTAGCCCCCTAGCAGAGCGGTCACTTCCTCCCGTTACCAGGAGTCGAACCTTGGACCTTAGACCAAATGACCCTGCTAGTTGACCACCTAAGCTACGTGTGCGGGCGTCTTCCAGATTACTTCTATTCACCGGAGGTGGAGGTGTCTTCACTCTTCAACCCCACTACCATTTTAGGACATTGATCTCTTTACGGTGAGTAATTGAAGAAAGCGAAAGATCGGTCTCTTTCAGGCGAGCAATTGAAGAAAAGGAAAGATGGGTAGGAAGTCAAATGCAGCGAAGCTTGAGAAAGCTGGCGTGGTAAAACCAACACTAACCTCCTCTTTCTGTATCTTTTTTAATTTGATTACAGGGTAGATATAGTTTATATGTTCTTGTTGGCCATGTGATCACTTGTTTGATTAAAGAAAAGAACTTTTTCAACATATATAAAAACCTTATTTTATATTGTTTTTTCTTTTGCATGTCACTCTTCCGGTTATCCTTTTGCCAAAGAACGCGTCTTTTGGCTTTTGAGAAGTGAAAATAGATAAGCATTATTGATGAAAAAGGGGGAAACTTTGAAATTGGATGTCTCCAGTTATGGGGCTCTTACTTTTCGGGTTTAGGAGAGGCGTAATGATTTGTTGAAGGCCTTTTTCTGCTTTTTTAATTTTTAAATATGAGAATGAGTATGGTAAATAAAACCATGAGAATGTAACCCCGTAGTTTGTATTGCTTGCAAAACTCGTGAACAATCTGTTGTCTTGATTACTGCAAGTTTGGAAACTGTAAACTGATATCAAAATTTGTTTTTTCGGGGGATTGAAGCACGATAACACAAATGCTTCTGTTAAGGGATTACAGTTGAAGCATCATAGTAATGACAATATTTCTGAGAGCTTAGAGACCAAACCGGAAAGCTCAAATGTTACACTTGAGAAGGTGGAATCAGAGCCTAAAAGTCAAACAAAATCAACCAAAGGTTCCTCAGGAAAGTTAGCAAAGACCACAGGGAGTGTGAGACGTTCTCAACGTCTTCTCCGTGTTTTGCCTCAGGAATGTCAGGATGTCAACTGTGTGATTGCAGAGATAACTCTTAGTGACACCGACGAAGAGGTTGAACCTACAGATGAAGAACTGCCAAAGGCTAGTTTGAGTAAGGAAAACTTGGAATCAAAAGTTCACTATCTTGAACAACTTTTAGAGAGTCAACAGAAGGCCTTAGATGCATTATTGTCCAAGGCATGGAACCCACTCTCCTAATGGTGTGTTTCTCATGCTTCTGATTTCTATTTTCTACATCATTGATGTCATGTTTATTGATTTTGGATCAGGCAAAACTGAGACCACTGTATGGTAAAAGCTCTGGTATTGTAGATATTACGTATAAAGGCCTTTACATAGAATCCCAAAAGAAGGTTATGTATAGCTAGTATTGTCATGTCTTGCTTACCATTTTGCTAAAAGTTCTTACCTGTCTTGGTTATCTTTATTTCTTTGTTATTTGTAGGTTGAAGATTTATTGGAGAAAAATAATCAGCTGACCAATAAGTTGGAAAATGCTCTAGGCAAACTTGAAGTTGTATGCTTTTTGACTTCCACAACTTGATCCTTTCTGCTGGTTTATGTTTTTAATTGAGTGCAATCTTAATTGCTATTATCGAAAAGACAATTTGCTTCTTCTGCATCTGAGTCTTTTTATCTTCTGCAAGCTCTAGTTGAATGCATCAGAATAACTTAAAGGAACTATTTTAAAATAAGTTTAGGTGTTCCATGAGTTATTAAAATCACTTCCATTTTTTGACCAGCATCATACATTAGCATTGTAATGGACTATTCTCCAAATTATTTCAATAACAGTCAATGCAAATCATAGAATCAACTGAAATTTTATGTCGAATAATGCAAAGATAGAATCAATTGAACTTACTATCTAATTGTCACTTTTGAAGTAGAGGTTAGGTATTAGGATACAGACATGCATGCTTTATTAAGGTACTGTCTAGTAATTTTTGTCCACAAGAATGAGGGCATAAACAACTCCTTTGTTTTTGGCAAGTAAAGAGAAACAAACCCTTCATTTTACTTCTTTTCTGCAGTATGAGAAACAAAATACTGTATGCTTTGAAATGTTGGAGAAGTGGAAAGATATGCTTGTGCTTTCAAGTCTTACAAAAGCACATGAAGTATCAGTTAATGCATCATCCGAAGCAATCCAAGGCGCTCTTACTGCATTGGACCCTAGCCTCCAACACAAGAATTCTGCTAAGAGAACAAGACTTTCATCAGACACTGGAAAGCACTGATTTATGTTTGTGTTTCCAAGTTTCCCATGTTTCATGTCTAAGTTTCTATACTCTAGATTCACATCGATGTTTGTGTTTGTCACAGAGATCGTAATGTATGTCAAGATGTGGGCATGCTCCCTATCTGTTAGTGATATATATCCCACAGGGCTGTGACCTGACAAGCAGTTTTGTGAACTATTCTGTTTTCATGTTAATCAAGCAGTTTGATGTTAGAAATTAGCCACAAAGTAGGTTTAAAACTCTGTTCACTTAGATTTGGTGTGGAAGTGATATTCACTGGGAGCAACTTGTTATAGACTCAATTTGTGTACTTGAGGATGTTTGTAGATGAGAGTTACATGCGGGAAATTTAGTGTTACATCAGTTGAGTTAATCTCAATAACTGGAAGCATCTCTCTTAATGACTAATGAATGCCTTTTCTGGCAATCGTATGTGACTCCATTTGTCCTTAAGCTTTTAATTTAGTGGAGATGGGCTGTTTGTAAGCTTTTAAGGAAAAGGGCTTGTTTCTATTTCAGAAAGAAGAAAATAGACAGTTCTGGGATGACAACTTAACGAGCAATGAGAAGAAAATTGTTCCAAGTTCCAAAAGTCACACTTGCTTATTATTTTCACTCTTGCATTCAAAGACAATATACAACACCCCAAAATTGGGAGATATACACAAATTACTTGTATAAGCCTCCAAGTCCAAATCCAAAATTGGGAGATATCCATGAGCTATCCCATTATATCCTGCTCGTGTAAAGTTTAGTTTGGAAGTGAAGCAGAATACTGAGTCGGATGATTGAAGTATTCGGCAATTAGATTCTTCCGGCATCAACAACGACTGCTATTCTTTTTCAAATAACTCATCAAGACAAGTAGAGAAGCCAAATATATTTGTCTGAGGAGTTTCTGTCTCTCCCTTATAATCCGCATTATGTGCCTCTTCGGCTGTAGAACTTGGAGAAGAAAAATCTAGGCATATTCCGCGTATGATTTGCTCATATGATGCAGAAAGATCTTGAGTGGTAAGTTGGTGGTACTCCACAAGCTGGCGAAGGCACTGGTTTTCTCTTACAAGGTTTGCGTTTTCATTAGCTAACCGTGATTTTTCTGCAAGCAATGCCTCCATTTGAAGCCTCATCTGTAACAAAAACCAGTCTTAATTAACAATTCATACTCCCAGCAGGTTCTACTGTTGATTCAACAAGTTTAACATAATTGTTCAGAGATTGATTTTAACGTTCTTACTGTCATCTAATGAACTTTATACAAGCAACAACCAGTTTTTCGTAATATAGAAAGAGCTTTACCATGTCATCTTCTTCAGGTCTAATGCCATCGGCAAACCCTTCTCTGAGTCTGTTGTTCTCTTCTTCAAGCAGAGCACATCTTTCTTGTACAAAACATAAATCAGATTTGATGGACTTCAATTCCCTAGCAAGTGAAGCAGCTTTTGATGCCAAGGAAATTGCAAGCTGGGAAAGACATCCAATGATTGCCGATCAACAAACATTTAAAGGCTAATAATAATAGATGAAATTAGAGTATACAAAAAGAGGAAACCAACATTTTTGGCCTTCTTAAGCTTCCTAGCTTTGGGACTTTGGTCATTTTCCTTCTTTGGTTCATTTCCTTGATCCACACCACCATCATCACTTGAATTAAACTTCCTTTTCAAACCTTTCTTTTTCTCTCCTTCAGGCTCCTCACGATGTTGCTCTTCTGCATCCCCTTGTGGAGTCTCCGAACTCTTGAGGTTGCAGTGGAACATTTCACTCAATGTGGGTGGTTCTGCCAAAGTTCTAGCTCCCTGAAAATATAAATAACCGAGGCAGAGTAAGTTCATTGAAGTTTGAATGGTCAAAATACAGTGGGATGGGAACTAATTGTCCTTGATGCAAAAATATTACAGATACGAATTTAAAAGATCCAAATCTGCTCTGACTGATAAACCACGTCTTTTATCTCTTTAAAGAAGCTTGCAAATGAAAAGAAAGGAAGTGGTATCCTGTTGTGCATGAAAAATTTGACCCTAAAATCACAGTCACAGAAGCCTAAACTTTTGATATTCTTAGCCCAATTCGACAAGTAGTAAACAAGTTTCAAAGGTTAAACTGGAGATTGAGTTTACCTGAAGAGCGCTGTCAATATTGTTGGAGAGCTTAGAGAGAGTGTGGGCAATGGAATCAAACCCCCTAAGCAAAAGCGACGAGTCCTCTTTCATTTTCTTAGCTCTATTCGACACTTCCATGCTCTAAAAAATTTGAGAAAGAAGATTACTTTATAAAGGTCCCTAAATACGGAACCAAACTGGAGCAAAAAAATCAGAACTTGATTTGAAACTCACATCTTTATCCAGATCGCCTAGTCCTGTTGGGACCTTGTTTTGTCTATCTTCAAGCAACGCATCGACTCGGTTCCTGAGAGCGCTCCAAAAACACTTGTCCGATGATCGGTTTGCGAGAGGAGAAGAACCCATCAAGCCTGTGTCCTGCAAGCAAAAATCCAATGTAAACGACATGTAACGCAGAAAGCTTACAAATTTGTGACAGCAATAAGTGGTAAGAAGACGAAAACGTACATGACTGACGTTAGAAGGGCACGGTGAATCCGCAGAAGCTGCCATTGAAGAGGAGTAGGAAGTAATAAAAGAGGAAGCAAGAGCTTTAACGGCTAGTTTTGATGAGGAAATGGAAACTGATGATGGGAGATTTTTAAAGAGACGGACCGATTTGGTACAACGTTCTTAAGGCCACTTGGAGGAAGTGGTACCTTGGCTTTCAGATCATTAAAGTAATAGTGCTTTGGACGCGCCAGGTGGGGCTATTCAAGGATCCAATGGTCCTGATTTATCCGAGAAGATTTCTGTGCTGGCTTCAAGAAAACCCAATTAATAAAAAACTTTCGCAAAAATTAACACTCTTCCCTTGCGTTTTAAAATAGACAGTTTAACACACAGAATCTGCAAGACCCAGAATTTCCAGTTGTTGTATAGGATTGAACAGGTACGAGAAACCCATTATCAAACTAAAACAAACTCTAAATAGTAAGTTGAATTCTATAATTCTTATATTTGAAAGAGATTTTGCAAAAAGTGCATGTACATGAACTAAATTTCAAATAATTTATATTTAAAAAGAAATTCCCTCTTCAATCTTAAATATTGAATTATGAATCTCTATTTTGTATATAAATTATACGTGTTCACAAAATAGACTAAATCAAATTTAACTAAAGTCTAGTTTTAAAAAATTTTAAAATAGACTAAATCAAACCTAATGTTTAAATATGATATGAAAACGACATTATTTTTGCATGGCAAAATGACACTGTTTTGCATACAAGATGTTGGACTCACTGTGTTAATGTGAAACGACATTGTTTTGTTAAACGATAATAAAATGACGATGTTTTGTATAGACATAAAATCCCTCTCCACTCTAGCAGGTGTGAATGTTATTGCTCCTTTATTTAAGAGTTACGGGGTGTAAAATAAAAAAATATCAACTCCCCTTCTGACTACTCCTCCTTGCTGTACCCAAAATACAAAAACACCCCAACAATATGGATGTGAACCAACTAAACATAAAAGATATTATGCCAAGATCTATGGAATCAAATCTTTCGAATTCATCATTCGGAATGACTTGTCCTATATGTACTGATATAGAAGAACAAATTCTATGCACTCAGCCTAAAGTAATATCAGAGCTAGTTATAGTAACAAAATCATGGAAAATTTAAATACAGATAGATAGGTTCAAAGAATATACCACTTTGAGTTGAGTGCGCAGAATTTGTTTGATTTCTATATTTAGTTGTTTAATTTCTTGCATAATGGATGATTGTAATTGTAATAGTAAATCTAATTTTTCTTCTATTTGTTTTTGTTGATCAACTAGATCTTGATATCTGTTGAGTTATGGTACTCATAATGTATTTTTAACATAAGTGGAAAGTTCAGTAATTTGATTTTGAATAATATCTAACTGCCTTTGATGATAATTTATTGGTGGATTAGTAATTTTGATTTGATTGTTGTTTTCAGGTTCACTAATTTGAAATGGTCTGGGAATATTAAAAGAATAAGATCTAAGTAATGGAGGATTCAAAGGAGTAGAAGAATGTGCTGTAAAAGAATTTCGTCTACGAATTGGTAATGGCATAATTGGATATTGTATAGCAGGAAGGGGCCTTAATTTATGTTGAAATTTTGTTCCTACTTTTGCTACTTCAGTAAACAATTGATTTAGATAGATTTGATCAGCATTTTTAAATTCAATGCTATGATAAGAGTTAGTTAAGGCATAACTAATCTGATAAGTAATCGAAAATGGGTATTAGCCTAAAGTCATGAGATCTTCCTTGTAAATTTTGTAAGCTATAGTAATTGTATCATTTAAATTTGGTGATAATAATGGAATTCCTAATTTTAATCTAGTATTGAATTTAATTTTTTCGTAAGCTAAATTTCCGTTCAACATTCCAATTATTTGGTCATTTAAATTAGTCATCCTTTCGTCTAAAATTGTCATTCGTATAGGTGAGTCAGTTCCTTCTTGGAAAGTGGATTTCAATAAAATCTAAATAATTGAAAGATGAATATATCCGATTTTGGTTCTTTTAGTTTCAGGGATTTGTTGTAATTGTTTAGTGATTTGTTCTTGATCAATTAAATTAATTCATATATGTCCATTACATTGATCTATTCTAACAGGAGGTTCATAAACTATTTTTCCAAAATAGATTATATTTTTTCTATTGAGGATTTGTTTAAAAACTGATTTGTGTATATCTTGACCAGATTTTAAGTTTAAATGGGTTTTTGCTATTTGTTTTCGCTTATCATTGGCTAGTAACGTATTAACATGAAAAGTTCCTAGAGATTCTGTTAATTCTATGGTGTCTACATCTAATATTTTTGAATCTTTGGTAGTGGTCATATTCTTTGATGATAAATTTGATGATTTTCTAAAATATGTTCTAATGTTGCTAAATGCTCAATATATAAGTGATCTAATTGTTGCACGACTATTAAATGTTCATAATAGGGTCTTATACCTATTCGATTAACTCCTACAAACATAACATAATTAATGCAAGTTTCATTATATTCAATATGATCTTTATAGTGAGCTATCTTGTTTTGTGTGAGTATAATTTGTTCTTCTATATCAGTACATATAGGACAAGTCATTCCGAATGATGAATTCGAAAGATTTGACTCCATAGATCTTGGCATAATTTTTGCCATAAATAATATAAACAGGATTCTAAATAACAAAGATGAGTACAAGTATATAAAAAGTCAAGTAAATTATCAGGATGAATATAATAGTTACTGATAAGCAATAAACAAAGTAAAGGTTGCATATAATTGAATAAAAGTAGAGACAAGAATAAATTCTAATAAACAAAAGAAACAATGAAACATGATGATTATGCAATAAAATATTTAATGCAATCTTGTGTTTCCTTTCTATCTTTTTTAACTGAAGAATAATTGTATTGAGTTTGAGCTAATAATTGATGAGCTTCTCGAAAAAGTTGAAATTTTTTATTTTTCTTTGCTATTTCGACCGTATCTTTATAACTTTTCATATAATGTAATTGTTCTTCTCCAATTTGATAATAAACGTTTATTATTTGCTTTAGATAACGTTTGAAATCAAAATACATAGCATTAATCGATGAGATTAGAGATAAGAGAATGATAATAAATTCTAGATTGAATTACAAGAGTTTTCATTTCTTGAATTAGTCCAATGGCTAGAGCGGCTTCTTCTATAATGGTTTTAGTAGTTTCTTTGAGTCTGCTTCTTGCCAAATATGATGAGCTCTTCTGTTTCTAGCAGCATAAAGATTAATAGCTGAGTCCAAATTGGTTTCTTGAGTGTAAGTCTTGGTGATTAATAGATTAAGAGTGCGTCTATGTTGAAAATAACTATATCTATTTGTCATCTGGAAACAAATGAGATGAATGATAAATTTTAAGTAAATAAATGTTAAATAAATATATTGATGAAGATGATGAAGACATTATAATAAGCATTTTGAAAGCTAACCTTTTCCTTTTGTTGCGAGACGCCAAATATTAGCCCCGAAGTTTATTTATTTATTTATTTATTCGTTTTATTTTCTTAATTAATTAAGCATGTTATTTAATTGAGCAAGATTAATTTAAATTAAAGGAAATTAAAGCATTAGTAAATTAAATTAAGTTAGCATTAGATCAAATTGACTTTGATTAAGTAAAGTTAGTTAGCATTAGTAAAGGTAAGTAAATAATTAATTAATTAAGCATAATTAAATGGAATTAAAGCATTAGTGGAGTTAAGTTAGCATTAATTAAG
>JANZLX010000009.1:17902866-17919691 GCA_025531955.1 Erythroxylum orinocense
ATATTTTTGCATGATTGATTTATTCTCTGATTTATGTTTTTCTAATGTAGAATTGTCACAAATTTCTTTGGAGCCTGAAGTTTGATGACTTTCATGATTTATCAAACTCCATTAGCAGGCAGCAGCAAGTCAGCAACAATCAAATTATGCTACTTTTTATAGCTGTTTTTTATTGTAGAATTAACAATCAAATTATGCTAGTCAATTGTAATATTTGGACTCTTTTTTTTATATTATTTCGGGTAACTCAAATTTTTCGGGCCGGGGATAAGTTCGGGTTATTTAAATCCGGGTTCGGGCCAAAAAATTCGGCTAAATGAAATTTCGGGTTCGAGCCGGGTAGGTTCAATTTTTAGTTCGGGCTAAAAAAATCGGGTAAAAGAAATTTCGGGTTCGAGCCGGGTAATATAAAAAAAAATCGGATAATTCAGGTTTTACCCGAATAGTTCAAATTCGGCCCGATTGGCCCGAATGCTCACCCCTAGAGATAATGATGATGGTGACCAAGTTGTCCTTTTTTTTTAATACAATAAAGCTTTAAGTTTTTACTGTTGGGAACAGAATTCTCGCTTTTCCTTTTACACGCACACAAAGTCGTCTGCTGGAGGAAGGATTGGATTAGCCCATAGAGGTCTAAAGTAAAGCTCTTTCTGGGAAGAGACATGGCATAGACAAGATCACAAGAGAGGTTGGCAAATCTGCATAAATTTAAGACTTTGTTTTTCTTTTTGGTCTCTATTCATTGTTCAGTTGTATGTTCTTTTCGCGCCTGAATTTCCTGTAACGACCACGGTTCCTATAAGAGATAGGTGTTCGACAATACTGTAACTTCTTTTCATTTCTCATTTTTTGCACTTGTTGTTTGTATGTTGTTAATGTGTTTGTGGTTGGATCTCTTGTTTAAAGAATTAGGCTGGGATTAATGGTTGTGCTGTTCTTGTTTCTTGGCTTTGTTTGATTTGAATGCTGTTGCTTCTTTTCTTGCGTTTCCTCTCATGGGTCAACATAATTGGCTACTGTAATTAGAGTTTCGGTCTGAAGTTGTTAACCTCACCTCCAGCAAATTTAGAAAAGTGGATTTTGCCTGCTGAAACGATGGGGGACTTGCTTGCAAATTTTTATAGTTAACGAGTCTTCAAGGAAAACTGCATTCATCTTAGTTGATGTTTCAATTGTTCAACTAGATCGACCAATTGTTTCTGCATAACTTCTTCTTGAAGTGCATTTCTGTTGCCTGGTTTAACTATGTCTAGCAGTCTGTAAATCCAAAGAAAAACACTAAAAGTTGGCTGTTTCATATCAGCCTCCCTATACTTAGGCAATTGCAGAAATTTTACAAGGCCCTCTATCTTATTCTTAATTTTAGTCAAGTATGTCAGCTTCTTTGGAAAAATGTAAAGGTAGCATTCTCATTGAAGGATTATCATTGTCATGAAAACATTTACTACTTTAAATTAACTCCCTTATTTACCAACTGTTATAAATGGAATTCATCTAAGGCCCACTATTAGCTTTATATCTTAAGATTCTTATTTATTAATCAAGTTTTCTTCTCCTCTACCACTTGCATTTTGTCTGATAAATGTGATTCATTAGGCGGTTCATGATGATATAAGCTTTTACATTGCAGCTTGGATATGGGAAGTCTGACTGTTGATAACGGGAATATATATCCACAAGTGTACCGAAGGTTGGGATTTAAGGAATTAATGGTGTTAACACTTCTGTCTTCTCTTCTTGAGAAAGCTCTTGAGAAGAATGAGAAGCTACTAGAGACGAGTGAAACTAAAGATGTTACACTCTTCCATGCATTAAGAGCTCCCACAATAAGCATCTGGCAGTACATTGATCGCATCTTCAAGTACTGTTACTGCAGTCCTGCATGCTTTGTTATTGCACACATATATATGGATAGATTTTTAGAACAAACCTGTGTTCGTCTCACTGCCCTTAATGTTCACCGGCTCCTAATTACTAGTGTAATGTTAGCAGCAAAGTTTAATGATGATGCGTAAGTACCAACTCCCACAAGTCGTACATATTGATCTGGCTTACTCCTGTATGGTTTTAATGATCCAATGCTCACTTGTGGCAGGTTCTTCAACAATGCCTATTATGCGAAAGTAGGAGGGATAACTACAACCGAATTAAACAGGCTGGAAATGAAGTTTTTGTTCACTTTAGATTTCAGACTTCAAGTAAATCCCAACACATTTGGAACATACTGTTATCAACTGGAAAAAGAAACCCCTGAAGAACTTCAGGTTGAAAGACTAATCAAGGCCTGTAGAAGTAGAACTAAGGAAAGTTGGTCAAACAACGATGATTCAACTGCTTGTGCTCCAACTGTTGCAAGATGACGACAGAAAATCATAACATTGATGGTCGTCCCCCATTCTTTTTGTCACGGTTAGATAGGAATTCTTGTATTGATTTTAGATGACGGCAATTTCGTTCAAGTACTCGAGAATGATAGCGTTATGTACCATACTAGATTTTCAAACATATCAATACTTTGTAATATCTGAATTTGGTTATATGGCTTTCTTTTTTGCCTGCCCCACACCACTCTTCGCAATTTTCTTTGTCAAGAGAGTATGTAAAGATTGAGCAACTGAATGGTTGTAAAATTTTCTTTCCTAGTCCCCAACTTTCCTTCAGGTTTAGGTAATTACGTGTCCTGCTATTTCTTTCCTACTTGTTCCTAAACACTTGGATTTTGTTCTAACGAACTTGAGTATTCCTGCTTCTACATTGTATGACCATCTCGCAGATACATTCCTCTAGACAACAGCCGTTCGTTACCTTAAATGACAAACACCAGTAAATTTAGATAGGACTCGAACATAAACATGAAGTACAAAGCAGCATATCCAAGGATATGGCCAAGAATGAATACAAGGCCGTCCTATCCACTTATTCAACCTCTGAACCATTTGCCCTTTGCCTGTACATGGCCTAAATTGTAAGCATTTGCCTATACATTGCAAGCATTTTTCAACTTCCATGGAGAAGCAAATGTGATCTTTGAAAACCTGAACTTAGTTGTAGTACGTCACTTACCGGTAGTGTAATGCTATGTTTCACTGTGGAGCTATATAATCCCAATATCTTTAGTGCTCACACAGATTTCCCATGGACACCATAAGCTCCTTCATTAGAAGTTTAATTTGAAGCTTTCTTGCTCTTGCCATACAGCACCCTAAAGTCCATGAAATCTGAGTTGAGGTCTTAATGGCCTTCAGCACTCAAAGTTTAGTAGCCTAAGGATACCTAGAAATCCAGCGAATCACAGAAAAGCTGACAACAGCATCACCTTGGAGGCCTCTCTAATGCTACCCAACCAAACTTTCCTTTTCGAAAATCAGACAATATGCGGAAAGCTGCTTGATGATTATCTCCATTGAACAAGTGAACTGCAAGCTTATGGATAAATCTGCATTTATGAAATACAAACCAAATTCATTGTGGGGCTATAAACTAACTCAGCTTCATAAATCCCAAGAAAAGATTCAGAGTATGATTCTCATTGTTTGAGCATAACTAGATGGAATATGACCTCATCCTGAAAGACAAATCAACTAGCAAAGTTATAATAGGATGAAGGTAAGGAAGGTTGAGAGAAAATGTGAGAGGTCAGATCTCCATTTTCCCATCCTTTCCCGGTCAAGTTTCCAACATCCATTTAGGATGTTAAATCAATTCCCAAGAAGATAAAAAGATAATAAGAAACGGAAAAGAAGATGAAGCAACAACAGAATGCATTAATACGTACGTTGCACCACAGTGCCCCTCCACATCAATCTTGTAGCGACTCTGAAGAGCTTTTACACCTGGCAAGGACCAAAATGAAAATAATTCAGGCAGTTAAAATCACAAGCAATAATCTCAAGAATTAAATCTACATACCCACTGCTGGAAGCCTATTTAGCATTTGTACAAGAATTGTGGCAACATCAATGACATTATAGGATCTTTCTCCAATGTCATCACAAATAGCTAGTTTTATAGCAGCTGTTTGATCGCTAATCCGCATTGGGAGTATTCCTGGGGAGTCTAACAACTCGAGGTCTTTCCCAAATTGAACCCATCTTTTTGGAGGAAAAGCAAAATGCAATAGAAGTAAAATGTGTAAGCGCGACCAAAAATTGTCAAATTGCCTGATTAAAAGGTCTTTTCCAATATGCAAAGAAGAAACAAACCAAAACAAAGTGTTTACTTTAATTCTCGTGTGACTCCAGGCCTCGGGGCTGCTGGACACATTCGACGCTTTAGCAAGCGATTAATCAAAGACGATTTCCCAACATTTGGATACCCAACAACCCCAGCTCGAACCTGAACAATAATGAAAATGGCTCATCACATATGCTGCTGGTCCTTTATCAGGCACCGGAAGTTAAGAAACAGATACTCATAATGAAAGAGTTACGCCACTAGCTGATAATCACTGTTGACAACATGAAGGTGGGGCTCGTTTCATAGACAAGTACTTTCAAGAATGGAAGTCTCAGTAGTCTTACCAATTATGAATCTCAAATCTTCAAGTGAAATCATGCTAATCTAAGTGACGTAATAAACTCAATAACTTAGATGACTTACTCACGATTAGTACAATTTAAAAATGCAACGCACAATGGTTTCTAATGTTGAAAATCAGTTCCAGGCTATCTCATACTACAATGGCCCAAAAATACTGTTCCTGTGACAGTGGGAAATGAAAGAGAAATAACTATAAACAGAACACAAGCACAAAAATAAGTCAGAGTGTGTAACATGCCACAACAAAATGATTACAACTTATTAAAGCGAAAAGACTAAATTGGCTTTGTTAATCATGAGAAACCTACAGGACGGGGAAGGAGTCCCTTGGCTCTACGTTTGCTGTTAACGCTTGCCCCTAATGCCTTTGCAAATCTGCCCAGTTTCATGGTACCCTGAGAATGAGACATTTTAATATCACACCACACTCTGGAATCTAAAATTTTCAGAAGCCGAAAGCAGGTTTTTTCTTCAAATACCATCCCAAGTTTCCCATTGGAAAATACAACTTTCACTCCTTGCCTTGCGAAGTAACTTGCCCAGGAATTACGATCTAACTTGGATATCATATCTTCTCTATTCAACACTAAAATCCTTTTCCTATTCCCAAGCCACGAGTCCATCTGCAAAAGTTAAGGACATAGAACATTTGAAGCTCAGACCATAAACGTTGAACTCATATTTAACTAGACCACAATTAAGAATCTTTCAAAACCAGATGCAACAAAGTTCACACCAAAGCATACCACGAGAAACCCAAATAGTTTAAACAATTAGTTAAGCGAGAGTTGACTACCATTGCATCTCAGGCAAACCATCTAGAAAGTAGGAAGAACATCACATGCATAGAGAGTGTAATTCCAACACATAAGAATGCAAAGGAAACCAAAGCCACATAAAATGCAAATTCAACATGCTTCTTTTTTTCTTTGTAAATACCAGGCCATTCACATTAAAACAAACCTGAGGATGAGTAGTGGAAAGAGGAATTCTCGCATCCCGAACCTCTATCACAACATCCATCAACTTAAGCTGCTCCTTAAGTTCCCTTTCTGATTTTGCAATATGTCCAGGGTACCACTGGACAATTCCAGCACCCAACAACAATATAAACTAAGTCATTCAATGACCAGGGTAAAGCGGTAATTGTATTCATTCAGTGACCACCAGTAATAGAAAAAATCGTAAAAATCAAACCGCGAATTGTACCTGAACAGGCCGGAGCTCCTTGGTCCAATAATAAAGGTCAGAATCGAGATCAACCCAATCAAAATCACCTCCGCAACCATCAAGGGCAATGTCCAAATTGGCATTTCCATTCTCATATAAACTTGGAGTTCTCCTACCAACAAGCTGCCACAATTCCCTCCAGCAAATTACATTATCTCTTTCATGTCTGAGCTTACAAGTTCAATTATGACAGAATCCCAAGTTCATTTGTCACGCTAAGAACGGAGACAAGTAGAATAGCTATGATAGTAGCACTACAACTTAACGGACAATAAGAGGGTATCATCTTAAAAAGGAAAACTAAAACAAGAAAAACCAAACATAAAAATGCAAAAGCAGTCAATAGAACCGAAAAAAGTTGCAGTATCTACAATCTTCCGGCTCATTTGCATCTTTCTCGTTAGAAAAAAACAGAGTTAGAAGTAAGGGACTTTGCTTCTTGCCTGTATTACGGGAGATGGGGACGATACACAAGACTTAACTTTAAAACAAGTCTTCCGTGACAAGTGCTCCTGATTTCCGCAGAAATGAAGGTTCTGAACCCAAGTTGTGGAAACGGAAGGCCATTGCCCCAAGAGTACGACACCCATGTCCAGGCTAAGCTACCGCAGGAACTGAAGGATACGATGGTAGGAACTAGCAGCAAGCGTCTGATGTTGTGTTCAGTTTTCGCGAGCTCAAACTCTCAGATCCATTATTGGGCCCAAAATATTTTGAGGTCAGGTTTTGTCATCCCTTTTGGGCTTTCAAAAATTTAATACTTTTTAAAATTGAGAACACCATCGTAAAACTCAGTACAGTGTAATTTTGAGATTAAATTTAATATTATGTTTCAAATTTCAACTCGTATTACGATTTTTAAAGGATAAGGTACTAAGTTTAAACTAACAAGAATTTCGTTTCACCTATTTATTTGTATTTAGCCCTGCTTTCACTTATTGGATCGTGAAGTAGTGTGATGAGAGAGTTGGAACTTGGAAGACGACCAGCGGCCGTAAGCGGAGTCCCATACCAAAACAAAAAGAAAATAAAAGATGCCAACTTTCACTAGTACTAGCACAGTAGCACCTGTCACTGTCAGGACAGGAGTGATATTATTATAATCAAAAATGGCCAGAGAAGCTTCCCATGGCCTTCAGTTCGGATTCCCTAACGACATCACCGGCGTATTTGCGGCCACTTTTTATACCCGCACAAGGCCCTTGTCGTAGTACAATTTTACTCTCCGCCTCAGTGAGTACAATCCTTTCGCTGGATTCTTCACTTTCTGTGTACACATAAAAGACAATCAATTGTTCGTTCGCTAGGGTAGGCGTTTGTCTTGATAACATAATTAATACTCATGCCAAAACCTTCACCACCTACACCTTCAAGCACATATAAACTCTACACAACAAAAAGCGTGCCAAGTAGCCACGTGACTATGTACTACTTCCTGTTCTTGGCTGTTGAATGCTCGTGGTGCAACAGTGAACTAAGATGCACACATCTCTTAGTCGCCAATAAAATAACATGCGATCCACCCTCCTGATTCAAAATCTGCTGCAAAGTACACTTAATTATCTAAAATCTCTCAAGATCTCATTTTACAAGAAAACACAAAATCTCTTTTTAATGAGGTTTTGAGCCGATTAGTAGTAACTGGAGTTGGTAACCATAGATAGAAGTTCGTCTCCATTATGATTCTACTGCTTATAGTTTATGACTTCGGGTATCCCTTAAAATCTGTTTAGAATTATGGCAATCAGGAACATATTACCTAGACATCGAACATATTGACTTTTTGATACTGAGAAAGCATCGCGGCTGCCTGCATGTGTGCCAAGTGTATGCCATGTAATGAACCTTGGATTTTGCTGAAATTAATATCCGATCATGTTATTCAGCACCCGACTATCTTCTTCCTAGAATCCCCTTCAGCAATCTCAAGATCCCATGAACACATTGTGGCATTCACGCTTATTTCTTTTCCAAGGACACGACCGTGACTTCTTGTTGGGTGTCTAAGCTTCAGTAATTAAAAAGGATCTGCTAGTTTCTCTTGCTCTTGTGACTGTAGCCCGTGTCATACAATTGTTAACTTTGTAGGAGTATCTGTCTTTCTACCGTCATTAGTTATAACCATTTTCGATTAGTAAAGGTTTTCCAATTAACATGGTAGGCAAAGATTCCTTGGACATATCAATGGAAGCATGTTATGGAGAAAAAAGGAATAAGTTCTATACAAATTTTATAATAGAAGCTGGTACATCCTGGAAAGGAACAAAGTAATGGTTTGTACTTGTTTTTACCCAAAAGATGCCAAAATCTACTACTGAAAACAAGAGGATAGAGTGGCTGTTAAAACTTAAAAGACATTCGATGGGACGATAGAAGCAACCAACTTGTGGTTTTCAGTGTCTTTTGCTTCCCTTTCTTTTTGTTCCAAAACTTATTGTCATGGAATCTCGTGAGTCGTGACACACTAGCTATGCACCGATTCTGCTAGCATTGTTAAGGTATTCACCTTCCTAATACAAACAAAACCCCATAAACACTGAAATAATTTTGGACCAGGAGCTCCACTGCATATACATTTTATAGGAAAACTACGTACCCACACAGCATCAATGTCTCTATGTTAATTAGCTATACTCACCTGTCTACGTGTGCAAGCAACTTTCTATTCAGAAACACTGGTGGTATCCTCTGAAGAATATATAATATGTCTTTGATTTTCTCATAACAGTAGCCATTAGACATGAAGTAAATGTAAAGAATCGGACGTACGTACCTCCTTACTTTAAGACGAGGGGCGATTTGATCACGTGAAACAGATTACTCAAGACAAGATCAAGGAGACAAGATCTTATCAGAATCTAAAATTATTTATACACGTATTTCTACGTTGAAGAGGGAATATAACACGTGTTCATAAGATCTAGGGACACGGCAAGATGGGTTGTATTGATTGGAGTTCACTTCTTGCTGTTGTCACCATCCGCTGTCTAGTCAACAACTCACATCCTTGCTGATCAAAGTCAAGAACTAAGCATCCGTGACCTGAAAATGGACTACGCATGACGGCATGAGTGAGAGAGAGATGAACAAAACCCGAAATGGGTAAAGAGTAGGTAACCTTTGCAGTTTGCAATAATATATTTTTCTTGCCCAAAATCAGCTGTCATCCTGTGAAATCTTGTGTCTTTTTAGCCAAGGACAAAACAACGTCAATTGGCAGCTATACAGTATTCAGTGGATTCTTATAACAATGTTTTTGGCATCACAAGCACTGAATCTTCTAGGCAAGATGTATAGAAAGTACTTGCGTCGTATAAGATTTCTACAAGCTAATTACTTCATCCGAACCGGAATCCTGATACCAACAAGATCGACAGGGTAAGGACTTCAAAGAATTACATATTTATAGCACTTAAGAGAGTTGAATCAGATGAGGAACAATTGATGCACGATATTTCAGAGATTGACGTTAATATACACACCCTAAGTTCAATCAACTGGCTTACATATCTTTAGCGTATGCACAATCCTTCTCTGTCCTTATCGGTCTGTTATTTTAGTATGACGCTAAGCATTTTCGAGCTCGCCTAGATATTAGATGATCGAACTCTGTTCCATCATATCGATTTGGACTTTGATAATTAAATGCGACAAAAGACAATTTGGGCTTGGGAATCTTTTCAGGAAGTAGACAGGATAAATACATTTAGAATTAATCTCTAAAACACAACAAACATGTCCCACCCTTAAGTGGTTCTATACTTATCTTGTCTGCTTAAAAGCTTTATCTAATTGAGGCCAGTACTCCATACAAAGCCGATACTAGATTATAAGAATGGCAGGATTAGAAAGAGTTAATGTAGGAGCAGAAGGTAGGTTAACATCTTTTATTTCTAGCTGTCCTTTGCTTATCATCGCACGAGCAAAACGGCCTCCTAATAACTTTTTCCAGCTTTTTTTTTGGGAAAAGGAGGGTAGCCCTTTATCTTGAACGGTACAAATCCTAACATGTAGCGACGACGACCCTTTGGGGGTATATCGATTGTTGGGTGAGATGTATTACATCAACAATACAAGGTAATCTATTTATAATGTATAGTAATTTTTCAAATAAAAACAGAAACGTAAGAGTCAGATTAATAATAATTTTTTAGATGATCATAGTAGAATTTTTTCTTTTTATAAATGGTAAAATATATTTATAAAAAATGAGTTATAGACATCCGAAAAAGAGGCATACCCCTATCGGCAAAAGTAAGGCAAAAGAAACCTAAAAAATCCCCTTACACCCATAATGAAGTTAAAACATCTCATTGTGGTACATTACAATCGATGAATCACTGGGGCCAAAATAATTACAATAATCAAATGACATCCGAATTAGTAAGGATCTAAAAATCAACAAAAAGCGTGGTTAAAATCCGAAGGCCCATGTTGCTGAAGAAGGGCACCACTACTGAATTTGCTAGTATCATTCAGCATCAACCAACTGGAATGCCCACCATTTGCGCGTACATTGGTTTGATTTGCATGGCCCATGCAACCAATATCTACGTCCAGCATCAAACTCATCCGCCTAGAGTAGTCCTCCCAAGTGAACCAGCCCAGCACCAACACCCGACACTGCATGGGCCGTGCAACCCCCCTTTTGTCCTGCATCTTCAGATCCCACAAACCTGTTAATACAAAAATAAAGGTGAAGAGAGGTCCTCTAAGTGGACCAAATAGCCAAATGTGATTCTTCCACACCCAAAGCCCAGCCTACACCCATGATGAGGCTAACTCTCCTGAAGTGGACCATTACACCCAATTTAAATCCGAGACTGACTTGCACCGCCCACCCATCCCATCCGATGTCGCCTATACATATTGACGTAAACCAGCAAGGATGCATGGGCCATACAGCCTATGCCCTTTTCCTAGTATCCGCTACCCACCCTTATAATTGAGATGTAATGAGGTATGCTGGGTATAACCGAAATAAGATTTTGTAGGTGGATGCTTTAATTTTAGCAAGCGCATCAGACCAAGTAAGGGCAGCACCATCAAATTGCATTGCATTCCTAATTTTTCAGATGGTATAAACCGTGCATAGGAAAGCGATACGAATAACTTTACTTCTCAAGAGGGCATCCTTAGCTTCACTTATAATCCATTTAATAGCACGAGAGAGAGAGGCCATAAGTCTTGTAATATTCAGGCATCGACGAATTTCCTGCCAAATCAAGTTAGTGAAGGAACATTGGAAGTACAAGTGATTTACAGATTCCACCTCACTTTTACACAAAATGCACTTGGGTTCCACGTCAAGAAAAGGGAGGTGATCCTTAGTTAGTAGGTGTTGTTGCAAACCTAACCACGCAATAAAGGAGAACTTTGGGGGGATGTAACGCTTCCATATAAGCAACATCTAGGGTCTACTGGTGTTTTTATTCCGAAGTAGCTCATAGACTTTAAAAGAAGACCATCGTCCATTGATGCATAGGTTATTCATCCCATTGTTAACAGCCCGACGTCTACCAAATTTATCCAGCAGCATATCCCGAATTGCAGCTATCTTTTTCATTAGAGAGGAGTCACGGGGATGGGGCTTCCACTCCCATATAGATTCACCTCTTAGGTAGACAGCATGGATCTACTTAACCCACATAGAGTTAGCTTCAGCATGACTGTTCCATATCAATTTTGCGAGCAATGACGAATTTCAAGTTTTATAATTTTTCAGCCCTAGCCCTCCTTTCGCCTTCGGCATGCAAATACTATCCCAAGCAACCCGATAGTGCTTCCCACCCTATAGGAAAAGTCGAGAGAGTGAGGCAATTTTATCCAAAATCACGACAGGAATAGGAAATGCTTGAAGCCAAAAAGCCAATACCCCTTGTATTACTGAATTTATATGTTCAGCACGCCCTGCATAAGAGAGAGATTTCTCGCTCCAAACTGTAAAATAACTCTCCACCGAATCTACTAGTGTTGAATATTGAGCAATGGAGACTTTTAGAGGAGCCAAAGGTACTCCCAGATATCTAACCGGGAATTCACCTATGCGAAACTCCGTCATTTGCAAAATTTACTCACGAACTCTATCCCACACTCCACCAAGAAAAATATTCGACTTAAGAGGATTAACCCTCAAACCCGCCACACGGTTTAGGATGTGCAAGCCCTCCAATAATATACGAACAGAAGGAGGATCACCTCTTGAGAAAAGCATGAGGTTGTCTGCAAATGCTAAGTGAGTGATTCCCAACATTTTACATTTAGGGTGAAAATTAAATTCTGAGTTCACCGTTGATACTTTGAGTACCCTTGAGAGGTACTCTAAACAGAATAGGAACAAAATGGGAGACATCGGATCCCCTTGTCGCAAACCCCGCCTTCTCTTATACATGCCATAAAGGTTACCATTAATCGATAGTGAGAAGGACGTGGTTGTAACACATTCAGTAATCCAAACCACAAATCGAGGGGAAAAGCCCAAACCATTAAGCATCTCCACCAAAAATTCCCAAGAGACCATATCATAGGCTTTTGTGAGGTCAATTTTCAACATACACCTTGGCGAAATTCATTTCCGACTATAGTCTCTAGCCAATTCCTGGGCCAAGAAGATGTTGTCTTGCATATTTCTACCCGGAATGAAAGCAGATTGGGCCGAATGAACAATGGAATCCACAACCTTTGTCATACGTTCCGTCAATATCTTAGAGATAATTTTGTACACCACATTCAAACAAGCTATAGGCCGAAAATCAGAAACTGTCAGAACTTGTCTAGTCTTCGGTATGAGGCTGATAATAGTGTGGTCTAGTTGCTTTAGAAGTTGCCCCATTGCAAAGAATTCATGCACAGCTGCTAGTACATCACCTCCTACCCTTTCCCACTGATTTTTAAAGAATGCAATAGTATACCCATCGGCACCCAGTGCTTTCTCATTTCCAATATCAAACAGTGCATTACGAATTTCCAGATCAGAAATGGGACTTATCAGCTGGTCGCACATTCCCTCATTCAGTAGAGGACCACTCCGTAGGATATGGGGTTCAATCCTATCACATGGAGTGGAAGAATCGAACAACTCCTGATAATGGTTAACAACTCCTGATAGTAGAATTTTGAAATTACTAGGAATGTTGTTAGCCTTTTTATAAATTGATAGGCTAAGGTTCATTCACAGAGAAAACAATATTTTGAAGATTAATTAGTGAATTAAGTAATTTAATTCACTAATTAATTAATTTTAAATTAATAATGTGTTTAATAATGAACTTGTATAAAAATTTGCATCTCTAAGCTCTATAAAAATTGGTCTTCTCTCTTTGTAATTATATTACCAAGTGTTAGTAATAGATCATATGGTCTATTCTTGTTACTATAATATTAGAAATTCAAAATTCTCTCTATTTTTAAATTAATGTACTTTAGATTCAAAATATTTATTGTTAACAAATAATTAATCAAAATTTAATGAAATTTTTGTATTGACATTTTCATTTTTTGTGTTTCCTACTTAGTATATATTATGCATTCGTAAATATTGTCATACACAATAGGTAGCTAGTTTTCCTTTTACGTTTCGAAAAGCCAAGCCGTGGGTTTTAATTGGAACCTACACCTACACTTACCAATTACTTGCAGAAGCTTATGTTGTACTTTGGATTCTCATCGACAGGGCCATTAGACGGATTACATCTAAAATTCAACTTAGAACAGAAAATTGGACATATTTGTTTTGTCTTATTATGCCTGGCCACGGTCCTAAGTTGTCAAAATATGCATCACAACGAGTCTTAAACAATTTGGATACATATTTTCTCTTCTTCTTTTTCTCCTCACAAGGAATCGTAGAAGGCTCCCAATTATAGGAAGGTACCTTTAAGCTATCTACACCCACACTAATTTTTTCTCAAATCGGATAGATCCCTTACAGGAGGCAAAGCTCTAGCCTCAGGTTTTAAACGTCTGTATACATAAGGACACTTTGAATCCATAACCTCACTTAATCAAGAGAGCCCCTTTCTCTATTTTTAATCTTACATTAGAATTATATTTTTTATTCGATAATCATTTCATTTCTTCCCTAATAATTTCACCAGCATATTTATTTTTCTCTTCTAGTTTTTGGGCTCCATGATAAGACTTACGAAAGAGCCAAAAAGACTTGATTCTCATTCCTTTAGATAGTTGAATATATACACGATTGAATATGCTATACATGGAAAATCCTATATCTAAGCTAATGACCGTTGGAGATATGTATTTGACTTTTATACAAGGGAAGCTGATAATATTGCGATGATAATGGTTGTGATTCTTTAGGAATCTCATCACTCCCCCTCAAGTTGGAGAGTGTAGATTTGACATGCCCAACTTGCTAACGATTCGAAGGAATGCATCTTTGCCAAGGGGTTTAATGAAAATGTCGAAAAGTTGAGAAGATGAAGGGACAAATGAAGGAGCAATCAAACCAGATTGTATCTTGTCACGTATAAGATGACAGTGTAGCTCGATATGTTTAGTACGCTCATGAAAAACTGAGTTAGCTGCGATGTGTAAGGCTGCTTGGTTGTCGCAGAATAATGTTGCAGCTTGCGGGTGATCGACGCCAAGGTCATGAAGGAGATATTTTAACCATTGAATCTCGCATGAGGTTTGGGTCATGACGCGATATTCAGCTTCAGCAGATGATTGAGAGATGGTGACTTGTTTCTTGCTTTTCTATAAGAGAGGAGAGGAGCCAAGGAAGACACAATAACTTGTGGTAGAACGCCTAGTTATTGGACAGCTTGCCCAATCCGAGTTACAATAGGCAATGAGTTGGAGAGAGCTAGAAGCAGACAATAAAAGGCCTTGGCCTGGAGTCCCTTTAAGATACCGAAGCAATCGAGTGGTAGCATCCATGTGTGGTTGTCGTGGCTCATTCATAAACTGACTTAGAATTTGCACACAATAGACAATGTCAGAGCTTGTTATTGTCAAGTACATTAAGCATCCAACTAGACGACAAATAACGAGAAGGATCGTCAAGTGGAGTGCCATCTGAGTTTGTGAGCTTTAAGTGTTGCTCCATTGGAAAGTCAACCGTACGAGCTCGTAATAGCCCAGAATCATCAAGAATTTCTAATGTATATTTTCTTTGAGAAAGATGTATACCTTGAGATGAGCGTGCGACTTCGATGCCCAAGAAATTTTTCAAGGGGCCTAAGTCTTTGATATTGAATTTGGTATTAAGATAAGCCTTTAGATTTTCAACACCTACATTGTTAGTGCCTGTAATAACAATATCATCTATATATAATAAAATGAAAAGTTGAGCAGTACCTTGTGTGCGAAAGAATAAGGAGTGGTCTGCCTTAGATTGAGTGAAACCAATGTTTAGAAGTGCTTCGGCAAATTTTTGGAACCAATTTCGACCAGCGTGTTTAAGTCCATAAAGGGACTTATTCAACTTACAGATTTGGTTCTCCCCCTGACGTGAGAATCCAGGTGGAATGGTCATGTATACCTCTTCAAAAAGGTCCCCATGTAAAAAGGCATTATGGGCATCCAATTGGTGAAGAGTCCATCCTTTTATTAAAGCAATAGCTAGTAGACAACGTACTGTTACTAGTTTGGTAACCGGCGCAAAGGTCTCATGAAAGTCAATTCCTTCTTGTTGAGTGTATCCTTTTACAATTAGACGAGCCTTGTATCACTCAATTGTGCCATCTGATTTGTATTGGACTTTGTATACCTGCTTACAACCAATGGAAATTTTTCCTGTTGGTAAGCTTGTTATGGTCCATGTATTATTGGTTTCAAGGGCTTGAATTTCCTTGGCCATAGCATCTCTCCATTGTGGTGATTTGACAGCTTGTGAGAAAGTTCTAGGTTCTATAACATTAGTGATAACAGCTAAAAAGGAACAATGGGATGAAGAGAATATATCATAAGATAAGTACTTTGAAAGAAGAAAATACATACCTGATGAGGGTGTCATCGAGGGAGAATCTTGGTTTTGGGGGAACTTTAAGGTCGTGGCATTTGAGCAATGAAAATCTATTAGGTAAGCTGGTGATTTATAGGGGCGAGTAGATCGGCGAGGAGGAATGGTTATGGATTCGTCTAAGGTGGTATCATGGGATGGTGAGGTTGGTGTGAGGGAGGACTCTTGAAAGGTGGAGTTGTTAGGTGGGCTATTTAGATGTGGATCTTGGTGTGGCAAACGGGTGTATGATTCTAAAGAAATGTCATTGGCTGGTAAAGGAAGATGGGATTATAAGGAGGTTTTGGGATAGACTCAAAAGGAAAAATAGTCTCAAAGAATTGAATATCTCGGCTGATAAAAATCTTATTTGAGTTAATATAATAGATGCGATATCCCTTTTGACCAAAAGGATAGCCTAGAAAAATTCTGGGGTTAGAGTGAGCATCAAATTTATCTCTTTTATGAATGTTGTAAGCAAAACACAGGCGCCCAAAAACACGAAGGTTATCATATTTAGGTTTGGTGCCAAAAAGAATTTCATAAGGAGAGCAAAGAGCGGGGATGGAATTCAATTTATAAGGTGGCAGTAAGGATACACCCTCCCCAAAATTTAAGTGTGAGATGTGCTTGAAACGTAAGGTATAAGCTACCTCGAGTAAATGTCTATGTTTGCATTCAACCACTCCATTTTGTTGAGGGGTATTGACACAACTATATTGATGCAAGATGTCCTCTGATTAAAAAAATTATTGAAGATCAGAAGCAAAAAATTCAACCCCATTGTTAGTTCTAATTTTTTGAATTTGACATTTGTGTTGAGTTTTAACAAGGGATATAAAAGCTTTAATATTTTGTTTAGTCTCAGGTTTGTGTTGCATTAAATAAACCCATGTAGCTCGTGAAAAATCATCAACTATGTTCAAGAAATAATGAGCATTAGTATAAGAGGAAACACTATAAAGACCCTAAATATCAATATGAATTAACTGGAAAATAGTTGTGCTAGAAATTAAGCTAAGAGGAAAACGACACCGAGTTTGTTTTGCAAGAGGACAGACATGACACATGCAATTTTTTGAAAAAGAAATG
>JANZLX010000009.1:17929762-17942754 GCA_025531955.1 Erythroxylum orinocense
ACAATTACGGATTATATTGAAATTCTAGCAATGGGTTTGAAATTAGCAATTCAATGAACGCATTAAAATTATCAATTTCCATACATAAAACCTAAATCAGTTAAAACAGGATAACACAGTCAATTTCTAATGAGAGAAAAAAAAACAACAAAATAATTACAATAATACTTAACCCAGGTAGTCGGTGTCGATTTTACCTCCGAACCGACATCGGGATGTTCAGCTCTTCATAGGTATTTTTCAGAATACTATTCTTCTTCACTGCCGATACTGTTCACTCCTGTATTGATTGTTTCTCCTTGATGCAAATTAGGAGCCAACAGGCACAGCAAAAATGATGCCCAACTCTTCAGCTCTAACACCACACTCTGTAACTACTTGATTATTCTTTTACTGTTGCTTTCTGTGTCTGCCTACGCCGACACTGTTCTCCTCATATTTTTCGTACACTAGCGCTTCTCTGCTGTTTTATTCTTGTTTCAGGCACGCCTCCCTGCACTAATGCGCCCTTGTTCCAGTGCTGCCAGCCTCCTCTCTCTATTGCTAATTCCTCCTTTATTTATTGTTGTTGTTCCTTATTATGGGCCATTTAATTCCTTGTGTGCCGCGCTCTCATATTGGGCCGACCCTTTCCTTGTGCTGTGTCTTGATATTGCGTGAATTTTTTTTCTCTTGGTTTGTTGCGCCTGAGTCATATACGTTGCTGCTTAATTAATTTGTTGTCTGATTTGCTTTGTTATCTTGTGCGTGATTTAAAGATGCCACCTGTTGCTTCATAGTTGCACTGATATTGTTGAGTGATGATAAGACAATAAAAGCTTTGCAACTTAAAAACCCTCCTCTCTTGTGCCAGGGTTTCTCTCGTGCCAGGTTGCTCCCACTTGTTGCGTTACCTGCTTGATTAATTTTTTTGATGTTGCCTTGGCAATTAAATTGCCACCCTTCAAACGTTGCTGCTTGTGTCGTTTATTTTCCTTTTTTTTGTTTCTTCATACTTTATGAAGACAACCAGAAATAAATATTTGAAAATAACTCAAATATAATGCTTTCAACTCACTTTAATTTCTTTACTTTCGAATTGTACTTAAAATAATATATGAATTAAAGTGAGTATCTTAAACATTTTTAAGTCAATAATCGCTAAGTGAAAATAATTAAAAATATCAACAATTAAGCACATATCAGCGATGTGCGGCAGTGTGGAGTGTTGAATAATCTCCGTCTAGGGCTCCCGAATGGATGTGACTGTGTATGTGTATATGTAGTGGAGTGTTGATGGTGTAGTTTGTTCTGTCTCTGTGTATTATTGCCGAGCCTCTCTAGGATGACCTAATTCGGTAACTATTTAAAGAACTGAGGCGGGTTGGGTCGGAACAATGAAAGAAATTTCCTTTTATGATTCGGGTATCCGACTGCACGTCGCGACGTGTGAATTAATTCTCGTCGCGACGTGCTACTCTGCTTTCTCGTCACAGAGAGCCAATTATTTGTCGTCGTGGAGTGTCATCTAGAGCTCGCTCGTCGCGACGAAGCAATTGTGTGCGCTGCAGCATATCAACTTCTGCATGCGCCGCGACCTGTGAATGACTTGTTGACTTCTTTCATTTCTTTGACTCCATCTTTCCTACAAAATAAAATAGCAATTTGCAATATCAATTGTCTTAGGAAAAATTAAGATGCAATTAATATCAATTCACAACAATTTTACTAACAAATTGCAATTCATATGAGCTCAATATAGGGAACCAATTTAAGCGCAAAAAGCATTAATTAGGAGTCAAAAAGTACTCTAATAGTTATGAAAATTCAGCCAATTAATGATGTAAACTTGGGCTCAATCACACACACAAACATATTAATTGCACAACAACAATTGCAACAAGTACTCGAATTATTGTCATTCTCCCACTAGAGAAAAAGTTTCAAAATAATCAATGTCAAGTTGTTGTGTATATCTCTTTGCAATAAGCCTATGGTTATAACTTTCAAGAGATCCATCAACTTTATACTTGACCTTATACATCCATTTACAATTAATTGCCTTTTTGGTTAGAGGCAAAGTTGTTAGGCTCCAAGTGTTGTTAGCCTCCAAAATTGCAATTTCGTCTTGCAGAGCCTATTTTTAGCACTCATGTTGCATAGCTTGTTCATAGGATTGAGGTTCAAAAACAACTGTGATATTGATAGAAAAACTCGAGAAGGTATAGGTAAATTATTGTAAGATAAGACTAAATCATGTGAATAAGACTTACATGATGGTAGTGAGATTGATGTTGATTTATGTCCTAAATTTGATAAAAGATTGGAATGATGAGGAGACTGACTGAGCTAATGGTGATAGTCACAGAGATATGAGGATGTTTGTCTTGATCTAATGAATCATATAAGAGGTACAAGAGAAGGTGAAGAGGAGGGGATAGGAGCGGGGGAATCAGGGTTGGAATTAGAAATATTACTGGGAATAATAAGAGTAGGTGAATCAAGAATGGGAGGTCAAGTAAAAGGTTTTGACTGATTTATAGTATACGAAAAAAGTGTGTTATCAATTAGGGGCTTGATTATAGAATATGAGAGAATCATATCTAAGGTGTAAGAGGCTGAAATATTAACATATAGGAATATATATTCATAGAATACAACATCTCTTGACAATTTGACATGATGAGTGTAAATATTGTACACTTTATATCCTTTGGTTCTAAAAGAAAAACCTAAGAAAATACATTTTGAAGCCCTGTGATCAAATTTGCGTTTGGAATTATCAATTGTAGAAATATAACATAAACATCTAAAGACATTGAGGTGTGAGTAAATAGGCGATGTTTTTGCAAAGGAGTTCAAAGGGGGTTTTGTTATTAAGAACAGGTGAAGGGATTTGGTTGATAAGATGAATAGCATGAAGGTGAAATCTCCCCAACAATGAACAGGAAGATTTGTTTAAAATTGAAGTGCTTGAGACATGTTTAAAATATGTCGATGTTTTCTTTAAATGATGTTATTTTGTTATGGTGTTTAAATGCATGAAGTTTAATGTATGATGCCTTAAATTGCATAAAAGGATGACATACTAAACTCTTGACCATTGTCAAATTTAATTTTCTTGATTGTAACACCAAACTGATTTGAAACAAAAACATAAAAATCTTGCAAAATTGGTCTCACTTCTAACTTGCTTTTCATTAGAAATATCCAAGTAAAACGATTATAATCATCAATTACCTAGAGAAAATAAAGATAACCATTAATTATGCCAGTGGAATAAGGCCCCTAAATTTCTACATGAATTAAACAAAAACAAAATGATGTTGTAGTACTAATTGGAGATGGTGACCTTTTTGGTTTGGCATAATGAAACACTTCACACTCATCATTATTACTAACTATAATAACAAGATCCATATAATTTAAAAGTCTGATCCTTACAAGAGATGAATGTCCTAATCTAAAATGTCATGTTTGTGAACTAGAAAATGAAGCTACAAAACAAGTTAAAGAATGATGAAGATTTATGTTTTGAGAATTTGGAGACACCGAATAACGCAGCCCATCCAATTCCTTAACTAGACCAATCTACTTCCATGAACTCAAGTTGTGAATACAACACCAATCAAAATTAAATGTCGGGCAATAATTAGACATGGAGATAAGATTGCTAACTAAAGTAAATTAAATATCAACTCAGGAAAAGAATAACATCATGAGGAAGCGGCAATAATTTTACTATACCAACATGAGTGACTTATATTTGTTTACCATGTGGTAATCTAATAAACACTTGAGAAAGAGATTCATAAGAAGTACAAAAAAAATCAAGAGAGCAAGTAATATGGTATGTTGCCTAAACTATCAAGTGTCCAAATAGTACTCAATTTATTTAGATTAAAAGCTTGAATAGAGCAAGAATAACGAGTTTTACTAAATACATTAAAGTTTGAAGCAAAATTTGAAATTATCACATTAGCTTGACTATGAGAAGAAATGCATAGGATGTTGTCACAATTTTAGGCTCAATAAATGCCAACAACCTATCATACTGCAGTAGAGTAAAAGGAAGAATAGTAGGATTACAAATTTGTTTGAATCCCTCATTAACTCTAATATGTGTGTCAACTTATGCGTTCTATAACATTTTTTAATGGTATGTCCAAAGAGCCTACAAAACATATAATGGTTTGCTTGCTCCAATATTGGAATTGGTAAATTTCCTATGAGAGATGTATTGATTAGAAGCAGACTTTGTATGTAAGGCATTTAAAGGCATGCCATTTGTATTGGAAGATTGAATCCCAAATTATGTTGTCTCTTTTATTTCAAAATTAAAGCAAAAGCTCTATAGTGGATCCATTAATATAATTTAGGATCGAACGATAGAAAAATTCTTATCCAGACCTAAATAACTTTTTTCACATAATCATTCTACTAGTAAGTCTTGATAGTTTTAACAACATTATAATGACATTTTCAATTGAGGATAACAATTAGTAACAGAGAGTGTACTTTGTTTAAAACTATATATCTTTTTGTAAATATATAATATGAACAGTAGCTTTTTAAGAGAATCGTTCTTTAATACCCTCCAAGATATCATTAGTTTTTTTTAATGAAAATTGACATCATTAGCTTTATCAAACCTTATTATACTCTTCTCAATAGTTTTAGAGACAAAACAAGCCAATCACAACAAATGTTGCACCTTTCCCACGTCTAATATAAAAGATGTCGTTAGGGGGTCTTGTGATCGGTCCATCGATGAAATTTAGATTGTTTTTTGATAATAACTTTATCCTCATAACTTTGGCTTAAGGATGATAATTTGTTCCAATAAGAATCTGAGATACCAGAATAGATGAGGGCTCTTCATTTGGGTGTAAATAGTAGGAATCAGAAGGGAGATGTTCTAAAAGAAGAAAATATTTTTTCTAGATAATCAGAAAATGCAAGAAAGTTTGTTACGAAAAGAGAATGCTGAGAGTACCCGTGGCTTTGATACACCATAATAGGAAAAACAAATTTTGAGAAGAAAAAAAGATTTTACTAGTAAGTCATTAATGTTATTTATATAATTGTTGTTAGACTCTACAATTGTTAGGTTTCAACAACAATAAAAGGAAAAATAAGGAACACAGTTTTGATCCAATTAAATGAAGAAAAAAATACATTCCTCATTTTTATATTTTGACATTTCCATAAAAACCTTTATATATGGCAGATTAAACTATGTAAATTATAGTCATAATTTTAAACTCTAATTTTATAAATATAATAAATAATTGAAGATTAAAAGATAATAAATATTATATATATATATATACACACACATATTAAACGTTCTAATGTATAATATTTGAATAATTCCTTAACAACTAAACGTTCTCTAAAAATAAAGAAGAAATACATTTATATGACTATGAGAATAACAAGTAAAAACACTTCAATTTAATATCGTATGTTTACAATATTGTTAATTATGTCGCAATCAAAATATTTGTTATGTCAAGTAAAATTAAAAAAAGAAAATATAATTATTTATTACGTTTAGTTAAATTTTCTAAATTTTAGCGGTAAATAACGTAAAAAGTTACGAATGATACTTAAAAAGAAGGTAAATGATAATTTTTTAAAATTTGAACTAAAATAAATAATTTCAAATCATAGAATATTCAATATAATTAATTTTTATCATTAAAATAATTAGACAACTGCTATTTTTAAATCTATATTTAATAAATTTATGAATATATACTAATTTATAAATTACTATATTTAAATAAATTATTTTAAAGTAAAAAATTAAGTACTGTATTCTTTGAAAGACTTCCTGGTACCGTTAAAACATAAAATGATAGCCATAAACATAAAATAGGCCGAAGGAAGATCGAAAATATCAGGCCTCCCAAGATAGACGTAACTCTGTCAGAAGCGTGGAGCAGTCCAGCTCAGCGGCCCAACAGTGGTGATCGGCAAGAAGTTCTTATCCACAAACCACCCCCTGCACTCACTGTCTAATTCTCTATTTTTTTTGCTGTGCTGCTTCAATGGCGACGTCATTTTCGTTTTCAACTTCACCGATTGGTTCCTTCTTCAATTCCACCTCAAACCTTTCCAAAACTCTCCCCTCCCTCACTGGTACTTCAGAATTCCAGTATTTAGTTGACCTGTTTTGCATGGATGCCAGACATGGTAAAGATAATTATTTGTTCATACAGGTTCGTTTCCTGGCCGTGCCAATGCTACCTTAACACGTCGTTACAATTTGTGTAGCCCTGCGGTTCACTACGCAAGTTTCCATCACTGCGCCATTAAGCTTACTGGCAGACCTATTCTCGTGCAACGAACACAGAATAGGCGAGTATTAGCACACTATCTGATTAGATGATGTTAGTAGATGAATAAATTGCTTGTCGTTTGAGTTTCTTCATGTGATGTTTTGTTGCTTTGTTGGATTTAGAAATGGAGTGGTGAGATGTGCGACGATTGAAGAAATTGAAGCAGAGAAGTCTTCTATTGAGAAAGATTCTGTGAGTGTGATTTTACCCATCTTTGAAATTTTCTTTTGGATGTTTTGATTTGATAATCATTTGGGAATATTGTTTGTTATCAGAAGGAAAGAATGGAGAAAACTATTGAAACAGTCCGAACGAATTTTAATTCTGTGAGGACAGGAAGAGCTAATCCATCCATGTTAGATAAAATCGAGGTATGAATCCTTTTGCATTTTTGTGTAAACACATTTCTGATTGTCTTGTGGTTATTTTCTGTGGAAATGAAGACATGCCACGATACAGGGTAAGTATGTGTGGTTACTGGTAGCTAAAACTATGAAGTCATTTTGATATGATGCGTGAGTAACAAACTCCAAAATTCTTATCATGAAGCATAAAAATATATGAAAACTTCTCTTCCACGTTCATCTTATATAGGTTTCTCTGAAAGCGTGTTTTCCGCTTAAAGTGAAGAATGATTTCTACTATTGTTATCTGTATCTTTTCAAATCGCTGCAAGAAGATCGCTGTGACTCAATCCACCACTAGCTTTTTAAGAAATTTCTTCTTTAAGTAAATGTGCTCCATGTACATGGTTTGGAAGACAGTATATGACCTCTGTACAAATTGTCATGGAATTCTGCTAATTGCAGTCTATCACAGTGCTCATGCTTTGTACCTTTCTTGGAAAAACTTTGAGAATGTGCGATTACAGGTGGACTATTATGGAACTCCTGTCAGCTTGAAGAGCATAGCCCAAATCAGTACTCCTGATGCTAGCTCTCTCTTGGTCCAGCCATATGACAAATCCAGGTACTGAATTAACTAGGGACATGCACTAGCTGATAATGCATTTGCATTTGCATTTTGTGATAAATTTAGCATTAGGATTAGATTGTTTAGATGGATAGAGCATCCGCTTATTTAGAGTTCCATGAACAGAATGCGTTACAAATGTAAAATCTCTCTGTTTCCACATAATATTTTATAGCAATGCTTAACATATTTTATTTCTCAGCTTAAAGGCTATAGAGAAGGCTATTGTTGGCTCTGATCTTGGCCTGACACCAAACAATGATGGTGAAGTCATACGATTGTCTGTTCCTCAATTGACATCAGAGAGAAGGAAGGTAATTTTACTTATTTGGTTTTCTTACCTTTATCAATTGCCAACTTTCTGCTAGATCTACAAGGCTTTTTGGCATGGAATTACATTTATAAACTCTCTCCTATAAGATGTAAAATTGATGTTTGTGTCAAGTCGGGATCTCTCTTAATTAGTAACGATATGTCTCCATCATTTGTCTTATCATAGTTGCATTTTGGGTACAAAATTCCAGTTTTTCCGTCAATCTCATTAGCATAAATCAAAATGCTTTGCATTCTTGGGTCTCTTAATCTTCCGTTGATCCAGCATGGAATCTCAGTATCATGAATAATACTCTCTCTCTCTCTCTTTCCAATATTATTTTCAGAATCACACTATTAAAACACTTCCTCTTTTCCCTAGCCTCATTGAGTAGCTTGATGACAGCTGCTTAACGGTTTCATTTGAGAGGTGGCATTAAGGATCCATGCTGGATGTCCTCAGTATCAACTGAAAATGTCTTTTAGTTTATCTGACAGTGAGACTCATGTTTGCTTCATTGTCTTCCTTTTCTCCTTCAAGTCCTTTATTTTCCCTGTTTCCTCATTATTTGTCCCACCTAAAATCTGTTCAAATCGAAAGATTTATGCATTTTTGCATATCAAGCTGGAAGAGACAACAATAACATCCCAGTAAAAATCCCGTTGATACGCGGGACCTGGGGAATTCCAGTAGTATATGGCCTTACTCCTAACTAGTAAAGATCAATTAGAAATTTCTCATTTTGCTGGATGAATTTAGATGTGTAGCATTCTCAGAAGAACATGGGGTTTCCTTTGAGCATCTTAATGATTCTTCTCATATTCTCTTTTTACAGGAGTTGTCAAAAATGGTGGCTAAACAAGCTGAGGAAGGGAAGGTATATATGGATTTTAGTCGTTGCTGATGTAACTCTCTGCAGTTTTGAATTTAGTATTTAAATATCCAGAGTTTCTCATGTTCTCTCATGGGTGAAACAACTTTGGTAAACTTATCTTGGTCCTGCAGAAATCATTTATTCTACCTACAATAGACATTTACTTTCCTGAATTTATGATGGATAACAAGTATGTGTTTTTGCACTTGTGATTTTCTTGGGACATGAAAGCGGAGAGGCTGAGATTTTGCAGCCATTTAATTAAGGCCAGAAGTTGCATTTTCATTATAGTTCTATCTGGATGCTAATCAATGTCTGTTTCAGTGTTTTCCAGTTTCCTCTCACATGTTTTTTTTTTTTTGATAACGATGTATAGGTTGCTTTGAGGAATATCAGACGAGACGCACTGAAAGCATATGAGAAACTTGAAAAGGTTTGAAGTGAGAAGCATACAAGATGTTGAATGATTTATTTCCTAGAGAAGTTTGCTGTTATATTACTCATATTCTTCTCCTCAGGAGAAGAAGCTTTCAGAAGACAATGTGAAAGACTTATCAAGTGATTTGCAGGTAAAATGCTAATGATTATTTTTCGTCCATTAGCTGCTCTGAATTTAGATTTTTTCATCAATTGTGCCTTCTGCTTTGAGCAACTACCATCAGCTTCGCTAGATATTGAATTTTAATCAGATGAACTTATTACCAAATTTCTCAAGCAACATGTTTGGGATATTTCTAGCAATAAGTTGAATGATTTTATTATGCGCTACTAGAACAGTTTTCTGGAGAATAGTTTCAGAGGTTTAGAGTTGGCGTTCAGGAACTGTCCAGAAATGAAGTATGGAAAAATTAATGCATTACTTGGTGCATGTCATCAATTTTAAACCTTTCCGTCATGACTAAGATCTTGAACTTTGTGTAATATGTTCAATTCTTCTGGATAGAGGCAAGTATTTAGGGTAAATTGGTATGTTCCAATGTGTACTTGCACAAGGATAAATTGATGAAGTTGTACAATGCTAATTAATTGCACATTTAATTCTCATTTTACGTGTGGTTCCTACATATGTCATTACTTGTTTGGATCTTTGTCTCTTCGATGTTGTCTGTTGTCCTTTCAGTTTGTGAAGAATCCCTTCTGCCATTTTATTAGATTTAAAGAAATATTGTAATTCTTTTGCAGAAGCTCACAGATGGATATATAAAGAAGATTGAGACTATCTATAAACAAAAAGAAACGGTATCATTCTAATTCTGACTGATTGAATGGGACCTGAGTGTTGATATTTTTCAGAGATACTTCTATCATAATTACTTTCTTGGATTGCAAAAATATTGCTATATATTTTTTTCTTTCTTGGATAAGAAAGAATGCATAAATGCACCCTAGGATCCTCTGATTCCTGTTAACTATAGTAGTTGTAAAAATTAGAGTGAAAGCTTATCATGATCAGATTCATGGGAAGAATAGGTAGTTCCAATCCCCTGACCCTATGCTAGTGTACAAAATTGATTATTTTATATAGATGGATCAATGAGCCTTTTTATAGCGTTGAGATAATTTGGACCAAGCACTTCAAATTTGGCTTAACTGCAGTTGTGCCATAAATCATGCACTGATTTTGAGAACCTGGATTCTTGATATTTATTTATGGTTGAGAATTAGTTGCAAAGCTGTAATATGTGGCAGGATATGGAAGAAGGGCCTTTAAATGCTTGTTATTTGTCAGCAGCTAGAATGTTGTCACAGTAAATAAGCTAAATTTATTCACTTTGGCAGAAAATGCAGTGATATATCCTAACATAAAATTGATATGAGCTCATGGTCAAAGTGAGAGGCAAGGATGATTTTGATTGCTTTCTTAAAACAAATTATATTATCTTTGTGGATTCCATTTAGTACTGCTGTTTTAAATTTATATGCCACTTGTAATCTTTATCATATGAGACCTTCACTCTTTTTCTTTTTCACCTTTCTTTTTCAGGAGTTGCTTAAAGTTTAGTAACATGTTTTTGTACAGATATATCTGGTGAGCTCTTTTTTCTTTTTGAATTAATTTGTGATTCATACTGCCCATAACTACAGCAATTCACTTTATAGACTGCTAATTGATTTCTTTTTTCAAGTGGATTAAAAGCTGACAGTCTACACAAGTTTTTCAGTACGGCCACACAGTACTGTCTGAAGTTGAATATGATTTGGAGGAAGTAGTTCCTCAATAATAATTTCTGTCACGGTGATTTAAATGCTTTAAAAATGTGGAGCACATCATAGTGCCAATGGTTCTTTCTATTAAAATGATATTGAGGGTAATCTAATGTATATGCAAAGAAAACTACTAGAAAAACAATAGCCTGAGTTTTAAGGAGTTGCTGGAGACTACCAGCAAGGTGGGTTGTAGCTTTTGGTTGAGGTAACTAAAAGGTATGTGCACATCCTGTTTCCATATAAGTTAATACACAGATGATACGATACTAATGAAGATAAGCTGCTTTTGCTTGATATCAAAGGTGGACATAGGAAAGATTCTCTAAACTAATCCATACATCGTGTCATGTGAATACTGTTTCTTTAGTAAAGTGGGATACTCATAAAATGGGGTCGCCCGTTGTGTCTCATTGTCAATATATTGTGTGGCCGTGTGTCATTCCCTCGACAATTCCAACCACAAGAAGCTGTTTTGCCTGAAAACGCTTTTGAGAGTGGGTTACATGCTGAACATCCCTTCGACTGTTTCTTTTTTTGTTTCACGGTTCTTTACAAGACGGGAAGTTAGTAAACGGCCAATAGAGGTTAGATTTGAATGACTTGGCCATTCGTTAGGCAGCAGCCACTCCTACTTCAAAACAAGAACTAGAACAGGAAAATGAGTATAGCCAAAAGATTAAAAAACACACACTTAAGAAAGACCAACGATGATGGGTTGGTACATCAAGGACAAAAAAAGCATAAGTCAGGCATCACTGCAATTGGGGGGCCCTAAACAGAAGATGTCTCCTACTCCAGTGGAGTAAATTTTAGCATTTCCAAAAGCTAAAACAAGCATGGGCTGACCTAGATTCTAAACGTTAAAGCATCCATATATTCGAACAGCCCAATGATAGCACCAGTAGTGAAGTAGCCGTTGGGTTTAAATAAAACGCTTGGGTCACTTGTTGGTTGGGCCTTGTTAGTGGGTTAGTATGTTGAGTCCATTAATTTTTATGCTTTCTAGAGTTTGTGCACACACACTGTTAGCATCTGTTGTTTTTCAACGTTAGAGGGGAAATGTGTAACAAAAATGATTCCCGATAATGAGCTGTAATTTGTAACCGAATTTCGTTGGAAAGATTGCTATATGGTGATGGATTTTCTCAGTCGAAGGAATCCAGATTTTGTGCCAAATATTCTCTCTCTCTTTCTCTGTCATTTCTCCTTCTTATCTCTCTCCCTAAAATCCAAAGCCCTAACATCCAACATCCACAAAGTTTCCGATTTCTTCATAGTTTCTACCTCATTTCAGATTACAAACGCATCACAAATCTGGTGTTTAAAAAAAGTCAATATACCCAGTAGAGCAGGAGTTTGAAGAAGGTCATAACGTTCGCAACTTTTAGTTTGTATTTTTATGCAACCTTTAGTTTGTATTTTTATAAATATACTATTTCTGTGACTTAAACCAGTGTGTCTTTGCAAGAAAAAGCAAAAATCCCAGCTTCAATTGTTCATCAACTGCGAATTTTCAAACTGCATTCGGAGTGCTATCTTGGAGAAATGCAGACTGCATAGCATAAGCTCCCACTATATGGATATCTACGACACTAAAAAATGGAAGGAGGCTTTCAATTGGGTTTGCACGAGTGCTTGATGAAGCGTGACATATGCCATCTTAAAAGAACGCAATATGAGGCTGATCTAGATTTTTTTAAAAAAAATCCAAAGCTCAAATCACTAAAGAAACTAGCAAAAGGATTAGAGAACAACTCTTGTTCACAAACTCAGGAAATCTTAAGCTCCGGTTTATCAGTAGCTTGGGAACTCTGACACCAAGCTTCCATTCCGCATACTAGGTCTGAAATTCTAGGTCATGTACTGATTTTGTATTGGCCTCCTTAGCCTGACATTCGTAATCTTTGGTGGCGTTAGCCTTGTACACATTTTCTTTCGGAATGAAATTTAATTTCCGAAAAAAATTGAAAGACCATACTCCGACAACTAAATGGTAAACTTAAAGTCATGTTCCACTATCTCATGAATTAGCCAACTTATAGGTAACAGTTTTTGCCAAAGTTATGAATACTGTACTAGGCTCGGTATCGGATTGAGCTCTGGAACGGAATTATACCGATACCAGGTACCGTTTCAATTTTTTTAAAAAATTTATGAAATAGTCCTTAAAATTTTTAAAAATTGCAAAATAATCCATATTGGTATATTATACAGTTGTACTTTACACTTTACTAGTTTACTATTTACATCAACCATGCTTTCAAAAATCTTAATAATAAATAATAATGACAATTAATAT
>JANZLX010000009.1:17947762-17961407 GCA_025531955.1 Erythroxylum orinocense
GTCATTTGTTGGTTGGGCCTTGTTAGTGGGTTAGTATGTTGAGTCCATTAATTTTTATGCTTTCTAGAGTCTGTGCACACACACTGTTAGCATCTGTTGTTTTTCAACGTTAGAGGGGAAATGTGCAACAGAAATGATTCCCGATAATGAGCTGTAATTTGTAACCGAATTTCGTTGGAAAGATTGCTATATGGTGATGGATTTCCTCAGTCGAAGGAATCCAGATTTTGTGCCAAATATTCTCTCTCTCTTTCTCTATCATTTCTCCTTCTTATCTCTCTCCCTAAAAATCCAAAGCCCTAACATCCAACATCCACAAAGTTTTCGATTTCTTCATAGTTTCTACCTCATTTCAGATTACAAACGCATCAATTGGTATCAAAGCTGTCGATTCAGGCACCAATGGCGACAAATACTCAGAAAATTGCAAAATTGCAGGAAGATGTTGTGCAGCTTTCTGGAGAAATTCAAGGGCTTGAGCAGGCTTTTGATCGGAAGATTGACTCCAAGATTTCCGATTTGAAGTCGTTCTTCCTTGAGGTCATGGGAAAAGGAAGCCAGGGAGAAAACTCTGGTAGAGGGAAAAACCAAGATGGTGAAACGGATGACGAGCAGACCCGTACCTCACTGCTGCAGAAATTCACATATTTGGACCAAGGGATTCACCGCACGTTCAAGTGGGAATGCCCCAAGTTCAATGGAGAGGATTTCAAAGGGTGGTTCATGAAGCTAGAACAGTACTTTATTGCTGCTAATGTCGCTGAGGAACACAAGATTCGTGTTGTTATGCTAAACCTCGAAGGGCGAACACTGCAATGGCATCAGTTTTATGTGCAAATTTGTGGGGGAGTTGAAAACTTGCAGTGGGATAGTTATCTGAAAGAGATGAAATCTCGCTTTGCTCCAGGGGAATATGATGACCCAATGGCCGATTTGGTAAGTCTTAAACAAACTCATTCTGTTGAACAGTATTATGATGAGTTCTTGGGATGCTTGAATCTGTTACAGTTATCTGAGCCTTACTCATTGAGTGTTTTTATAAGCAACTTGAAGCCTGAAATCTCCCTAAATTTACGCCTGTTTAGACCAAAATCCTTAAATGAGGCTCTGCATCTGGCAAAAATGATTGAAAATATGGTATGCCCGGTTCCTCGGAAGCCAGCCATTCCCACTACCAACTACAAATCAACACCTCATTCCACAACCCTCTATCCATAAGCTATGAACAATCATAAAAATCCAACCCAGTTACCACCCCTATTACCCACACCCAAAGTACCACCTAATATAGCCTGGGCACAGAATTCTAAACTCAACTCTCCTGGTAGAACACCACTACCAACACCAAACAAAACCAACACCAAATTCCCTACCTTAGCTGAGAGAGAGGAGATGAGGAAGAAGAGGCTGTGTTATTGGTGTGGAGCTAAGTATACTTATGGGCATAAGTGTATGAAATCACAACTGTACCAGCTTCTTACTGAACCTAGTGATGAAGGGGGTGAAGTTGAGGAGTTTTCTGATTGCATAGATAATCTTGAGATATTTGCAGCAAGGAATGAGGTAGAAGAGCAGCCAACTATGTCCCTGCAAGCTATGTTGGGAATCTCTGGATTCCAAACTATGAGATTGAAGGTGTGGGTAGGGAAACATCCAGTTAACGTGCTAGTGGACACAGGCAGTACTCACAACTTTCTGGATGTCATGGTGGCTAAGAAAGTGGGCTTACAGTTGACTGATGGACCAGCTTTGAAGGTGGCAATTGCTGATGGGGGTGATATGAGCACTCAAGGGAGTTATAAGAGGGTTAAGTGGTCAATACAAGGGCTGGAATTTACAACTGATTTCGTTGCCTTACCACTTACAGGTTGTGAAGCAGTGTTGGGGATACAGTGGTTGGTGACTCTGGGGCCAATTATTTGGGACTTCAAACACCTCACTATGAAGTTTGAGCATTCAGCTCAGCCTAGAGAAATTAAGGGTGCTAAAGTGTCTTTAGCCAAATTGTTGACAGAGAAAAAAGGAGCTAGATTGCTACTGTCAATGTTAACAGGTGGTGATGATCAACCTTGTGCATACTTGTTGACTTCTAAAGAACAGCTAACTATAAAAGGGAGTGTTAAGTTGAACCACACTTGCCCGGAAATTGCTGTAGATGTGCAGAAATTGCTTCGGGAATTCTCTGATCTATTTGAAGCACCTACCAGTTTGCCCCCTGAACGTAGCCATGATCACAGGATACCTCTCAAGGATGAATCTATGGTGGTTAGGATTCAACCTTATAGACATCCACCAGCTCAAAAAGATGAAATTGAGAAACAGATAAAAGAAATGATGGATGCTGGTGTTATTCGTGACAGTACCAGTTCTTTTGCTTCTCCAATTGTCATGGTGAAGAAAAAAGATGGGTCTTGGAGGCTTTGTGTGGATTACAGGGAGTTGAACCAGCTCACTATAAAGGATAAGTTCCCTATTCCTCTTATAGATGAGTTATTAGATGAATTGGCTGGTGTTCAGTATTTTACTAAGTTGGATCTTAGGTCTGGCTACCATCAGATCCGAATGTGTCCACAAGATATACAAAAAACTGCTTTCAAGACACATGAGGGGCACTATGAATTTCTGGTTATGCCTTTTGGTTTAACAAATGCCCCTTCAACCTTCCAAAGCCTCATGAATGCTATTTTTAAGCCTTATCTCAGAAGGTTTATTCTGGTATTTTTTGATGATATTTTGATATATTCCAAATCTGCTGATGAACATATTGTGCATTTGAAATTGGTATTTGAGATACTGCAGCATCATGAGTTATTTCTTAAGGAAAGTAAGTGTGTTTTTGCTTCCTCTGAGATTGAGTATCTTGGTCATAAAATTGGAAGGCAAGGGCTGGCTATGGATGCTGAGAAGGTTCAATGTGTACAGAACTGGCCTGTACCAACAACTGTTAAGCAGCTTAGGGGGTTCCTTGCGCTCTCAGGCTACTATAGAAGGTTCATCAAGGGTTATGGAGAGATTGCCAAACCATTGACAGAACTGCTTAAAAAATCTGCTTGGCATTGGTCTGATGGGGCTACAAAGGCTTTTGAACAGTTGAAAACTGCATTGGTGCAAGCTCCTGTTTTGACTCTACCTGACTTCAACAAAGAATTTTGTGTGGAGACTGATGCTTCAGGGTTAGGAGTGGGGGTTGTGCTATCACAAAGTGGAAGACCTGTTGCTTATTACAGCAAGGCTCTGTCCCCCAAACATCAGGTCTTATCAATTTATGAGAAGGAAATGTTAGTTGTTCTTCTTGCAGTTAAAAAATGGAGTTCTTATCTGGTTGGGAGGCATTTTGTGATTAAAACTGACCATCAAAGCCTCAAATTCTTACTGGATCAGCAAGCTATCACACCTGCATAGCAGCAATGGGTAACTAAAATGATGGGCTACAATTATTCAGTGGTTTATCGAAAGGGAAATACCAATGCTGTGGCTGATATGCTTTCTCGAAACCCGGATTTTGTCCTCCAAGGAGCTCAATTGATGCCAATGTCAGTTATGAACATTGATTTATTGAAGAGAATTCAGGACTCTTGGGTAAAGGATGATAAGATTCAGAAAATTGTGGTTGGGTTGGTCAAAGATCCCTCAAGTTTTCCCAAATACTCTTGGCAGAATGGTATTTTGAAGAGAAAGGGTTAGCTAGTAGTTGGCAGTAATGTGGATTTAAGGGGAAATATAATTGAGTATTTTCATTGTGGACCTGATGGTGGACATTCTGGTGTGCATGCAACTACACATAGGATTGCTGCCAGTTTCTATTGGAAGGGTATGAGAAGGGATGTTAAAGCTAGAGTCAAAGAGTGTGAAGTTTGCCAAAAGAACAAGTATGAAACTTTGGCTTCACCCGGTCTCTTGCAACCATTACCCATTCCACAAGCTGTGTGGACTGATATCAGCATGGATTTCATAGAGGGGTTACCAAAATCAGGCAGGTTTGATACTATCTTTGTAGTGGTGGATAGGTTATCAAAATATGCTCATTTCCTTCCTTTAGCACACCCTTTTACTGCAATCACTGTTGCTCAGCTATTCATGGATGAGATTTTTAAATTGCATGGCCTGCCTCAAACTATTGTCTCAGATAGGGATAAAATTTTCTTAAGCACGTTCTGGCAGGAAGTCTTTAGGAGGTTTGGAACCAAACTCAATTTTTCCACTGCTTACCATTGGCCAAACTGAGGTGGTAAACAGAAGCTTGGAAACTTATTTGAGGTGCATGACTGGAGAACAGCCTAAGGCCTGGAGCAATTGGTTACCTTTGGCTGAATACTGGTATAATACCAGTTTCCGTTCTTCTATTCAAGCCACTCCCTTTGAGGTTATGTATGGTCAGCCTCCACCTACGCACCTTCCTTATTTACCTGGTGATTCTTTGGTAGCTACAGTTGATAGAAGTTTGACAGCTAGGGATGAAGCACTGAAGTTACTTAAATTTTATCTCTTGCGTGCTCAGCACCGTATGAAAAATTTAGCCGATAAGCATCGTACTGAGAGAGAGTTTGCTCAAGGTGACTGGGTGTACCTTAAGCTGCAACCTTATTGGCAGCAATCTGTAGCTCATCGTTCTTCAATGAAGCTTGCTCCCAAGTTCTTTGGTCCATTTGAAATCATTGCCAAGGTGGGAAAAGTAGCCTATACATTGAAATTGCCTGAAGGTTCCAAAGTCCATCCTACTTTCCATGTGTCTCAGTTGAAGAAGCATGTTGGGAACATCCCTACCCAATCTCAATTACTAGTTATTGCTGCTGATGGACTCATTGCCAAGGAGCCACTGCGAATTGCTGATAGAAGAATGGTGAAAAGAGGAAATCGGGCTGTTACTGAAGTTCTTGTGGAATGGACAAATTCTTATCCTGAAGATGCCACTTGGGAGGTTCTTTACAAGCTGCAGCAAGCATATCCAACCTTTAATCCTTGAGGACAAGGATTTGCTCAACCAGGGGGTATTGATAGCACCGGTAGTGAAGTAGCCGTTGGGTTTAAATAAAACACTTGGGTCATTTGTTGGTTGGGCCTTGTTAGTGGGTTAGTATGTTGAGTCCATTAATTTTTATGCTTTCTAGAGTCTGTGCATACACACTGTTAGCATATGTTGTTTTTCAACGTTAGAGGGGAAATGTGTAACAGAAATGATTCCCGATAATGAGCTATAATTTGTAACCGAATTTCGTTGGAAAAATTGCTATATGGTGATGGATTTTCTCAGTCGAAGGAATCCAGATTTTGTGCCAAATATTTTCTCTCTCTTTCTCTGTCATTTCTCCTTCTTATCTCTCTCCCTACAAATTCTAAGCCCTAACATTCAACATCCACAAAGTTTCCGATTTCTTCATAGTTTCTACCTCATTTCAGATTACAAACGCATCACCCAACAATTCCAAGGGATAGTATAGATTGGTGCAAAGAAACTTCTTATTGTTTATAGTATAATCAACAAAAAGAAAAAAAAAATCTTTCTCTAAAGATATAATTGATTAAAAAAAATCATTATCTAACCTCCCTTGAAATAAACACCTCTTAGGCACAATTGATGTTTTGTAGTTTTAAATAATGTGACGCGTCCGTTAACTGAAAAAAAGAAGATAAAATTACAAATAAACAATTAAATATTTGAATATAAAATAACAAATATATTACATAATTAACCCTGACTTATTTTCTATAGTTCATTCAATTATTTTTAAATTTCTGGAGTTTGGGATCAAATATCTTGCGAAATGGACAAAAGGTATAGAAAGTTGAAGAAAATCACGACAGGTTTTAAACCAAGAGTTGAAGAAGTACGAAAAGAAAATTTTCATACAGTGCAATTGATTAAAGAAACAATCCACAAGCTCGGTGACTTTGAGATTTCTTCGTAACATTTTGACCCATTAAAAGCAAAGAACGAATAGAAAATGTCTAGAACGTAGAGAAGTTAGATGACATCGGTCAAAGTTTCGAATAAAAAGAGCACCAGCACCAGCAGCTGTAAATGTAACAATGTAAATGAAGTCTCCCGACCACTAACAATTATGTAGGTGTTGTTTGTGGAAAGTTCAACTTATGGAAAAGAAGGCTTTACGAATGGAAAAAAAAAAAAAGTAGCTAAGGTATATTTTTATTATAAAATTTAAAGTTTCAGTTTAGAAAAATAGGTTGAATATTGCGAGTGGAACATAAAAGTTTAAGGAGATCTAAAAAGTTAATTGTATATTTTTAAATACCCCAATTACAAAAGTTTAAGTAAAAGATGAATTTTAATTCATGTTACTCTCAATTTATTTTGAAAAAATTGGTTATTCTAATATAAAAATTAAAGTTGGTGATATAATTAATAAAAGATGTATAATGTATGATTTTGACTTAGTTTAATTGTCTTTGTAGGCATTCTTCTCGCTAAATGACATATAAGTAGTGTTTTAGAAAAGTGATCAATTTTTATTTGGAAAACTAAAATGGATCCTTGCCTAGTATGGTGGAAAAGGTCAGACGAGTGATATAGCTGTAACAGGAATGTCGGTAGAGATTCTTAACTGTAGAACGTAACACGAGCCTTAGTTACGTATCTTGGATCAAATGTGAAAGGAAAAAAAAGAAGAAATGCGAAAATGCCAGATTTCGGTTCTATGACTTCAAACAAGTTTTCCAAAGTCGAAACAAGCGTGAATCCACTAAAGCTTTCACGAGAGTCTGTCCTTGAGATGTCGTTAAGGCCCTTCTGTAGCTTCCTTAGCATGTGAACCTCTTAATAAGTCAGAGTATCTGTATGTTCACGATTTACTTACATAGTTAGAGGAGATCTTAACCTTTTATATATAACATCTATATTAGGCCTCTCTGTCACAGGCTTAATATGAGTTCGGTCCATACTATCTGAGGTCCATTTTCCTTACTGAACTTCAACCCATTATCCCAGATCTTTTATTGGGCTACTTTATAACTTTATCCGGATCAAACTTGATTAGCTTAAACGATAATTTATTAAAGCCGTAAAAATGTAATTAATTGTTGTCTATTTTATAGGAAAATATCTAACATTCTCTCCTTTGGACAATAATTAATTACGATAGTTGTATTGATGACAAAATCAGTAAAAAAGTGGTTAAGCAAATCACTGTATAGGTTGACCAAGTTTAGAAAAAGAAACATTTGATCCAAATATAATAAAAGTCCATCATTCTATCCAGTAAGGCTTTCAATATTAGAAAATATCAAATATATGTGTCATGTGTGATACAGATCCAATACAATCATGCATATCTAATACCTCACTAATATGAATGAGAAAATGAAGTGTGACAAACTAGAATGATACCTGTATGATCTGAAATGTATCATTTTTTCGCTTATCGGTCTCAATTTCTCTAAACTTTATACTAAACTAAATTAGAGAAAATTGTTTTCTCTCACTGAATCCTAAACTACATTAAAGAAAACCTTTATTTTCTCCCACTGAATCTTAAACTGCATTAGAGAAAACCTATTTTCTATCACTGAATGCTATACTGCATTAGAAAAAACCTTTATGAGATTAAACACTTATATGCCCCGACTTCATGTCAAAATCTATAGATATACATATACATCTATATGTGGCCTGATGATATAGTGTGATGTGTTAAGTCAAAATGACATTACGATTAATAATTTTGATGATAAACAAAAAGTAGACGAATGAAAAGCAGACGGAAGATGAACAAAATGTAGACGAATGAAAAGCAGACGGAAGATGAACAAAAAGCAGATGAATGAAAAGCAAACGGAAGCGAAAAGTAGACGAACGAAAAACAGATGGACGCGAAAAATAGATGGAAACAAAAGCAGATGAAAGAAAACAGACGGAAGCATCAGTCTGAGTCAGTTACAGAACTCAACTGAATAACTGTTTCTTTAAAGAATTAAGAAGCAGTTATCAAGAAGCAGTTCAAGGCAAATGCTATAAATATAAATCGAAGTTGAAGACTGTGAAGTTACTACGGTTACTACGACGACGACCACAAACACATACAAAGAGTGACAAGAATTTACAAAAGTTAGAGCAATACTTTCTGTAACAAGCTGGAAACACTTTGTAGTTCGAAAGAGATACAGATAGCCTGAAGAGGCTAAGTGTGAAAGAATACTGATTGTATAGAGACCTGAAGAGGCTTAGAGAAAAATAATACTTGTAAAGTTTTTGAGAGATAGTGAAATCTAAGAAAGTTATCTGAGGACTGGACGTAGCCTACGATTTGGGGTGAACTAGTGTAAAAATTACTGTGTCCAAATCTCTCAACTCTCTCTCTCTCTCTTAATCGTGATTTTCGATATAACTGTTTTACGCAAGTCACAGAAAATCTTTTACAAACGTGATTTACTGTAGATCTTTTGAAACGAACAAGTTTTGTTTTAAGCAAAAGAATTTTTTTCAAAAAGGGGTTTAAAGAAAAATTTACCACAATTCAACCCCCCTTCTTGTGCATCTATCTATCATTACTGAGTATTGTATTAACGTGTGATTCCCTTTATGATGTCCCGTCTCTTAAATTGTTGAAGGATCTAAAGTGATAAGACTATTAAGTCACATGAGTGACATTATATAGAATGAATTTGCTACATTTATGATATGATTTTATGATTGTATTCATATGCATAATATTAGCATATATACATGAATTGTGATTTAGACAAATTGCACTCAATTGACATATTCCAGTGTATGAAACTAAAATGAATGTGTCATGAATGTGCAATTCCAATGTCTTGTATCTTGGATTACCAATAATAAAAATTGGACTATAATTGGTAAGTTAGAATTTATTGTTGCAATTGAGAAATTGATGAATTAAAATATACATTTAGTCTAGGTAAAATGCCAAGTGGCAAGACAAATGTATACATGAAAAATTAGGATAACAAAGCCTATAAAATGAGTGACATTTGGCATACATAATTGAGTGACATGTAGCATAGAGATTAAGTGACATATGGCAGCTTAAGAAGAGGACATATGACAGCTTAAGAAGAAGGCATGTGTACCATTTAAGGGGAAGACATGTAGCTTGCTTCCTGGACAAGTGTCCTTAAATAAGGAGGCACTTATCTTAACTTAGCTAATGACATATGCATATGGCAAAGGCTTTCCTAAGATGTTTCTGCTGGAGTTCATTCTTCCTCCTTCCTCACATTTCCGAAATACACTCATAACCCTATAGCTTTGAAATTCTGCTTTACTTCCGTTCATAGTCACCTCAAGATTCATATAAGATTATGCTCAAAGATAGCTGTAATCTGCTATCATCTCCTTGCCTTTGGTTGAACCAATCTACTTCCACTTTGTGCTTGGAGGATCTTGCATATATGGAGAGCTAAATTAGCTTGATCTTTGAGGTGGAATTTGAGTTAGACAAGTAAGTAAAATATTGATATTTATGGCATGTTATAATAGAGAATTTATGATGATGAAATTGGAATGAATTGGATATGATATTGATGACGAATTGTGCTGGAAATTTCTGTTTCAACTTGGATACTTTTCTTTTGTGCTCTTGTTGTATGAACATTAGGTTATAGAATGTTTTATGGATGAATTAGATTAGGATTTGAGGTATAATGAAGGTGAATTTATGTTAAAGAAAGGTGCTAATATCGTGATCTTGAAATGAAAACAAAACTACGATACATGATTGATAGTGAAAGATAGTTTCTGTTTTAATTTTGATGTGTGAAAGATAATGGTTTATGAGTTGTGTTGGGCCCCTAATTTTTTTATTAAGCTTGATTTAACATGAATTATGGGGTTATGATGGATTAATTATGGAGTTATTATTATGTCAAGGTTAGTAGGATTTCATTTTAAGGGTTAATGAAATTAAAATGATAAGGTAATAAGAATATTTGAGGGTAGTTTTGGAATATCACTTAAGTTTAGTAAGACATAAGCTTATAAGGAAGGGCACATTGGGAAGATGGAATTTTTGTCTTACAATTTAGAAAACGAAAATGTTAGTGAGGAAGGAAAGAAGAGAGGGAGCACGAAAAGAAGATAAGAAAGAAAGAAGAAGTGAGTTTCGGTGGTTAGAGAGAAAAGAAGAGAGTTGAGCTAGGGTTTCTTTTCCTAAGCTTTTTAGTGAGATTTTGAGGTTGATCAAGAAAGGAAAAAGATAGAGAAAGACAAGACCTTTTTCTTGAACCAAACATTTCTTCTATTGGTGAAGATTTAAGGTAAGAGCATTTTAAATACTTTGAATTTTTGGAAGGATTTTGGTTTAAAGAGCTTAGAAAATGCATAGGTTTAAGTATTCCAGGATCAATCTTGGTAGATGTGTTATGTGGATCTCCATTTTTACAGCCCTTTCTAAACTTGGGATTTTTGCCTATGAAAAGGGAACCAAGAAAGACAAGAGGAGCAAGACGAGAGAAACATTTGGACAAGTTAAAATCAAGGATTTCAAGGTGGGTTTTATTTTTATGATTAAGTAATAAGCCATTAAAGTTCTTTCAATAAATGACAGTAAATGATTTTTCAACTACCTCATTCATGTGCATTTAGTGCTTTTTAAATGTTGTAAGATTGTGCTACATGGCTGTACATGAATTGTGTGATGATTGATGAAAAAGTTTTTGAAAATGATTCCTTTGAAAAGATGCATGTTTATGAAACCATATTTCGGAAGTGGTTTTCAAGATATAACAAGCATATGAGAAAAATCATGTTTTTGAAGAAGTGCCATTTTGGGCAACAAGTTTACAAGTGAAATATGTGTTATGTGGGTTTATGGTAGTCTCTCAAGAATCGTCACATGCACATTGACCAAGTATAAGCTTCTCCCGCCTGCCTGCTAGTGGCATGGAGCTCCTTTATGGACTCCCTCAAGTTTACGGCTACACAAGACCATCATATGAAAATTTGTAGTGCGTCATATTTTTGGACTTATCTAAACCATTTGATATGTTTATATGTTCATGACAAGTTGATAAAAGTGATACATTCATAATTTGCATACACATGAATTTCTGCATTAAAAGTGGCTTATATCTAATTTTGCTTGTTACCAATTATAAAACTATTACCCACGAGCATTACGTTCACCCCCTATTTTCCTTCCCACTTCGAGTAGCCAATAGTCAAGGCATCACTCCACTTTTGAAATATTTTATATTTGAAGTAAATTCTGTACAGCTAGGCTTTAGTTGCATTTTGAGCAACTCATATATTATGTACCTTCTGTATTTTGGGACTTTGAGACATTAATGTATTTTTACGGCTTTAAATGCCCACTAAAGCTTTGTAAAAACGCTTACCTTTTGATGTCAATGGAATAAGATTTGTATTTATCTCATGATTTTCTTTCAAGTTTATACATTCAATTGTTTAGTTTGCATAAGGAGAAAGTTAGTGTTCGGACTCCAAGGAAAGATCTGGATTAGTATAGGTAGAAATAGGGAGATATACCTTCGGGAAAGTTTTATGTCTTTCTCTTAATTTTCCAATGGTATATAGTAGGAAACTTTTGACCCAGATGTTCAAAAGTTAGGGTCCCTAAAAGGGGAAATGCATAGGAGTATCAAGTGATATAGTCTGTAAATGTGTAACGTCTATAAAAATGATTCGCCTATAAAGATGTATTCTCTGCACAAACATTTCGTTTGTGATGACGTCACATCGCCTGTGATGATGTCATATCGTCTATAGGGATGCATCGTCTGCAAAGTTGTATCGTCCGTAAGGACGCATTTGTCTTAAGCGTTGCATCGTCTTAAATTGACTTTGCTTCATCTTAAGTTGATCGTATTCGTCTTAAGCATTGCATTATCTTAAGTTGATTTTGCTTCGTCTTAAGTTGACCGTATTCGTTCTAAGCATTGCATCGTTTTAAGTTGACTTTGCATTGTCTTAAGTTGACTGTATTCATCTTAAGCGTTGCATCGTCTTAAGTTGACTTTGGTTTGTCTTAAGTTGACCGTATTCGTCTTAAGCATTGCATCGTCTTAAGTTGACTTTGCTTTGTCTTAAGTTGACTCCGCATTCGTCTACTTTCCGCATTCGTTTGCTTTTTGTTGTTGAAGGCATTTTTATCATTAGAATTAATGACATTTTCTCTTAATTTCTGGATTAATTATTGGGTCTTATACATATTTTTCCTACTAAATTTCTTAGTTTGCCTGAATTTGCATTTATAATTGTTGATGTTTAATTTGTAGGAAATGCACTTAATTTTCGTTGTAAAGACCACAACAACAATTACATGAGGGAAAGTCCCAAACTTTGTCATAGAGGAAAGGAGGAGCATTAAACAGCAACACCAAGCAGCTAAGTTTTAATTGGAGTGAAGAATTAAATTGGAGGCTATCTATAATGAGGCACAAAAATCACGCACTAGCTGGAAACAAAAGGAGGTGTGAATTGGGGAGTAAGAGGACAAGCCAAGCAGCCAAAAACAACAAAATCAACGCCATAAGATAAAAAAAACAAAAAAGACAACTGAAGCATGCAAAAGAGAGGCGTGGACAAAGAGGGACATTGGCTGCTGGACCAAAAGAAGAAAACAAAAAATCACTTGAAAGAGAGGAGCTGCGTGCGTGAGGAACAGGAGAAAATTAAAGAAAAGCACGCAAGTATCCAAGAGACCACTAGCTAGATGGATTTGAGACCAACGAAAATGACCCACCAAAGAAAGAGAGGGAGCTGCTGATTTTGTTGACCACAACGCAAGACACAAACAGACATTAGAAGAGACATTCACGGACGTTACAAGGAGAGGAGAACATCAAAAGCAGCTGGTGGGTTTCAACGTGAGCTGCTCCAACATGATTGCAAGGGGACCACCACACACATGAAGACAAACAAAAGAGAGGCACACAATCCTACAACAAAAAGCATAGAGAGAGGCTCCACCATGAAAGCACCAACGACAACTTTTCATTTTGGGGGCTCCATCCACTTTCATTCCACACTCAATTTCTAAAGGTCACTCACGTTGCTCCAAGAAAAAAAAGGCACTCATTCATTTTTATTAATCTCCACTAACGTTTCCAACTCTCTAATGTTAGCTAGGTGAAGAAGGACGAGAGCCAAGTGACTCGCAAGCAAAAAAACATTAGACACTACAATTCTTTAAAAACGTTTTCAGCAAAAGAGAGAGGATTAACGCACAATACATAGGGAGGCTCCACCATTAAGCTTTCAACTTTGCAAAAGAAATAAGCAAGGAGACCCAACAAGAGGAGAAGGCGCAAACACCAAAGGCTCCACCAACGTGAATAGCAAATCATAGAGGAGGGACACAGCTGCTGGAGAATAATGTCATTCAGTGATGCAACATTAGAGGGAGATTTGAAACTCATTCATTTCTGTTCTATTATTTAATTTCTCCTAATGTTATTTGCTGAGCATAATGTTTGTGGTTTTTTTCCTACCATGAGTAAGTAATTTCCTTAAAGTTTCAAGGTTGGGCTGAAGCTTATAGCTAATTTTATGGACTAAATCTAGGTTGATTTATTTGTATGGATTTTTAGTTTTGATTTCTCTGTTTTGAAATTGATTTTGCTGGTATTGTGTATGGCCAACCATTACTTGACGTTAGTTGTTAATTGAAGAACCGATAGGTGAAAATTAATAACGGAACTCCAAACAGGG
>JANZLX010000009.1:17971112-17982991 GCA_025531955.1 Erythroxylum orinocense
AAGAGTTTAATTAATCAACTCGATTAATCAAATCTTGTTAAAACCCTTAGTGTGAAAAATTGGATAGAAATTTGCAACAAATCATACGAATTAAAACTCATCTAACTTAACCTAACACAACTAGGCAGATTAAGCAAGATTATGTAAAAACCCGAATGAATATACATGATACTCCATGTATTCAGCTCAGAAATTCCACAAAAATCGAATCCACATCTCAACTCAGCATTCAACACATGAAATAAACTATTATCCATGCTAATCTAACCATACCGATGTATTCTCCAACTCGGAGTTACACAAAAATACGGCTAAACTACAGATGCCGGTGATTTACCCCTTTTGAAGCTTTCGGAACTCTAACCCTTGCTACATTGTCAGGAGATCGGACGCCTAGCCGCTCATCCCGTCGGAGAACTCCATCACTGCTGGAAAACCGATGCGACTCATGGCTCAGACGACGAACAGAAGAAGATGGTACGCGACGAACACTTGACAGAGATGAAGATGATGAAGGAAGACGTCGTCTGTGGCTACCGAAAACTGCAAAACCAAGAAAACACAAACTATCAGAAAACAGAGAAGACACAGAAATCGAGGGTGCGGCCGCCTTGTTTTGACCTAAAATGGCAATATTTATAGAGTTTAGGGGCGGGCCGGGTCGGAACAGTGACAAAATTTTCCAAATTTAGGTCGGGTTATCCGACATGCGTCGCGACGAATTAATAGTATTCGTCGCGACTATTTGAATTTGGTCATTCGTCGCGACGAATTAATTAATTCCCAAATTCATTCGTTGCGACGAATGAATACCCTTGTTCGTCCCGACGAACGAAAGGCTTCTCACGACTTGTTGACTTTCTCGAAAAGTTGACTCCTTAGGTCCTACAAAATAAAACATTTGCAATATCAATTATCCTCACAAAATTATACAGAAATTGATATCGAATGAAAGCAAAATACTGACAAATTGCAATTTCTGAAAGCTCGGAGTAAGGAACTAATTTAAGCACAAAATCATCAATTAGGAGTCAACAAGTGCACAAAAATGTAAGAAAGTAAGGCCAATTAACAAAATAATTTTGGGTTCAATCACCGATCGACCATTTCAATCTCAGTCAATTGATCGGTTACACATTTAGTGCACAGTAAACAAACACATTAATCCTTAATGCCGGGCCGGGATGTTACACTCTCCCTTCTTTCATCTTGCAAAAAATGAGAGTATCATTTTTGTTTTTTGTCTTTTCATCTAGCCATATTAAACAAATGTGAATGTCTCATTTATGGCTCTCTCTTTCATTTTTGATTAAGAGAATGAAGTGGTGCAAAAGTGGCCTCTGTTTCTTCTTTTCCCTAAATTGGTATGAGAAGAGTCTCAGTTTAGTTCTTTCAACAACTAAGGAAAATCTCTTCAATATTTCTTCTCCTTTCCTACTAAAGGATCTTGTTAACTAAGTTTTCCAAGGAGAACAAGTGGTATATCGGATTGGTTGAGGATACAATAGTGAGAAGAGGATATAATAGCGCGGAGTCAAAGCTATAGTAAAGGAGTCGGTAAAATTTCGATCTTGTTCTTATGCTATTTATTTTTTTTTAATATTGTATCATGTATGGATTAAATATGTTGATTTGGTTATTATGCTTCTGCTGCATTTTGATTTCGGAAAAAGTTTTGAAATCTACTATTTAGCCAAATCCAGCATGTTTTTGTTTTCGATCCAACACCTTACTTATTAACCTTTGCAAATCCTTTAGGTTTCTAGGTTCTTCCATGCCTAGAATAACATCAATATTTTAGGAGCTAACCTCTATCCCTCTGTGGGTGATTATAAATCTAAGAAATTTTTAGCCGCCAAATTGAATACACACTTTATTAGGGTTTAACTTCATATGTATTTATGCAGGATTGTAAAACATTCTTCTAGTTAGTTTGTATTCTCACCTGGGGGTTTATCTTCATAAACATCTCTTCTATGTTTGCTTCTATATTTCTCTCAAATTGTTTATGAAAGACTAAGTGACTAAGTTTACTAGCCTTTGATAAATTGCTCCTGTATTTCTTAGATTAAAAAACATGGCTTTGTAGTAGGAAATACCCCTATGTATGATGAAAGATGTCTTCATTAAATTTATTCCTTTCGATCCAATTATATCTTGTGTAAGCACACATGAAACTTACTATATTTTGATGTTGTATCCAAAAACTGGTCTATTTTAGGTAAGGAATTGATTTTGGGACATATCTTGTTTATGTGTGAAGTCAACATGCTTCCTCCATTTTCCATTATCCTTCTTGAGCATGAATATATTGGCTAACTATTTAGGGTAGTTGACATCCTTGATGTAGAATAAAAAAATAAATCTTAATTTCCTTTATCCTAACAAAGGCCTATGCATCCTAAGATGCTGTTCAAGAAGTATTAGCTACTACAAGTTTGAGTGCCTGTGAATGGTACGGAGAAGATGGTGAAATTAACAGCTAGAGAAAATGATCACCGTGATAGGTTGTGAACTTGGACTATCCGCCATTGTGTGGAAATTGGGTTGGTGTCACACACGGGACTACAATATTAGCATTAGCACAGGTACGTAGAAGACGAGCAAAGCCTGTGTCTATTCCTTTTAATTTCTCCTTCAAATTTTGACGCTAAAACACGTAAGATCTAAGCATATGGTCGACGAATGTTAGTGAAACAAGTTGAAGTTGGACGGCAACTGATGGTAAGAGGTTGCATATTATGAAAGGGATCAGATTACTTGTTCCATAATTGCTGTATCAGTGCTGTTTTATTGTATTTGATCCATATATTTATATAAGACCCACAAAAATATATGGACCAGATACAATAGAACAGCATTAACACAGTAATTATAAAACAGGTGATTTTATTTGATTATGAAGACCTCATATTTTTTACAAGCAATAATGGAGGTAGCTTCTGGAAAGGATGTTTTTGAAGAGAGCTTTAACTTCCGTAAAAAGTAAAAACTCTTCAAAATACTTAAATATTGGAATTAAAGAATTGACATTTAGCGATTACGGCGCAGATTTATCTTGAAAAATGATTCAATATACATATAAAGATAAGACAAGGTCGGGAGCTTTCCCAATAAAAAAGTAATGAATCAATCGTATCACAATTTGTCCTGGTTTGATATCTCTAATATAATTGAATTCTTTGGTTATAATGGTTCTCTAATATCAGTAGCTGCCTTTACTTGACCAATGTAAGAAGACTGATTTTTTTCCTTTAACAAATATTAATAATCGAGCAAAGGGGAAAAAGGAGTGGGTGATATTTAGGAAAAGGACAGCAGTCCCTATGATCCCATGCACATATTACCGAGAATCTCTTTGGAAGTCGTTTCTGTCTCCTTCCTTCCCTCTCTATTTATCCCCCCCTCTTAATACTAATGTCCTTCACCACCTTTCTCTTAGCATAGCAGCAAAACAAATATAAAATTAAAAACTACATAACAACTACCACAACCACAACCACCTTCATCACCAACACCAACAACAGCACAAACACCATCAAAGCATATCATGTCTTTTCTTTCCTTCCACCTCTTCACTACTACTCTTCCTGCCACCTCTCCGTCCTCTTCCTCTTCTTTGCTCTTTCCTGATTCTCGTAAGTATATGCTTTTTCTTTTCTTTTTTGTTTCAATCGTCTCTTCAATAATATAAAATCTCTTCTTTTTCTATTTTTAAAAGATTTCTTCTGAGTTACCGCTTTTCTTAGTTTGTGTTTTTTGATATACTAAAAGTGCAAATCCTTTATGTGGAGCGTTGGAGACCATTTTCCATCAGACCAATGTTTGTTGGTTTGTTCTGTACTTTCAGAGCTTAACCATATGCAGGGTTGATGATGGTGCTCTCGAAGGAGAAGTATGAAATTGCTGATTAGCAGTGGCTTCATTATAAGCCTCAAGACCGTCAATCTCTATTTTTCCCCTTTGGTTATTTTCAAGTATTGATCAAATATCTGAAAATGGATCTTGGTCGAGAAAAAATGAAACAGACAAAAAGAAACAGGCATGGAGTTATAGATATCCAAGTGTTCCAAGGTGGAAAGTAAGAACTTTTCCTGGCCAATACTGACCAGAAGTTTTCAGAAGCGTACATTGCTCCTCCTCGTTTTCTTTTCTTCTGGCTTTCTTCATTATTTCGTTTGTCACATTTGTATCGTTAGCTTTGCCTTTGCTTCTTCTGTCCTTAAATCATTCCTTTTTATTTAATGAGAAGTAAGGACAATAAATGCGTTTACAAGAGAAGTAAGGACAATAAATACGTTTACCATCTAGTAATTAGTAGCTAAATATGTTTTATTAACAGTCTCAGTAATTAGTAGCTAAATATGGGCCCGGTGAAAATTAATTAATCCATGCTTATCTATGTCTCTCTTTTTGAATAGGGGCTTTATTCAATGGGGCCATCGGCAAAAGATTAAATATTGATTTTCGCAAAAGATGCAGCGCTATAACCAACGCCCGTAGTCAAGGTACCACCTTTGTCTCATTCTACGGTCAGTTTCAGTAATATTTGTTTGTAATAAGGGCTAAAATCACCCGTAGTGGATATTGATTATTTAATCATATCATACAATTTCTGTTTGTAGGATACTCGGACGTATTCCAAAAGCAAAATGATCTGCCTGTGGTCAAATGGCACGAGATTGTTGAGGAGAAAACACGAGAAGAACTCAAGGTGATTTTCTGACGAGTATTGCTACCTTGCTTTTTGGCTATTCTTTTATTTTCTGACACAGAACCTGACTACAAAACGAGATTGTTAAGTATTAGTTGTTTACTTATGTTGAAAAGGTTTCTCTATGGAACGAGATCAACAAACGTGTGGAGACAATTAAGAAAATGTTGAGCTCAATGGAGGATGGAGAAATAAGCGTATCAGCCTATGACACCGCATGGGTTGCTCTTGTGAAAGATCTTAACGGAAGTGGTGGTCCTCAGTTCCCATCTGCTCTTCAGTGGATTATAGACAACCAACTCTCTGATGGTTCATGGGGTGATGATGGCATATTTGAAGCTCATGATCGAATATTAAACACTTTAGGTTGTGTTATTGCATTAAAGACATGGAATGTACATCCTGACAAAGTTGAAAAAGGTAAAATAAATACAAAAGTGATTATGCGGATTGATTAGTTTTTTATGAAGAAAAATGCAATTTGTTGACTAGTTGATTTTTTGTTAAATAAAAAAGTGATTATGTAGATCGATTAATCTTTAATGGAAAAAAGACTAACTGATTATATGTCACCACTAATATCTTATATCAGGACTGACATTTTTCAAGAACAACCTATACAAGCTTGAGGATGAAGATTCTGCGCACATGCCGATCGGTTTTGAAGTTGCTTTTCCTTCGCTTCTTGAGATTGCCCGTAAATTAGATATTGAAATTTCTGATACACCAATCTTCAAAGAAATTGACAATAGAAAAAACGTAAAGCTTTTAAGGTAATTTCGAAACTCAAATTTAGAACATCAATGTTTTTGTACCTTTTTCCTACGTGACTGAGCTCAACTACATTTACGCCTGCGTAATACTTGTTTATAGCTAAAGCTAAAGATCCGGTTCTCTTTTTCTTTACGTGTTTGTAATGCCATAACTATGTGCATTGAATAGAATACCAAAGGAAATACTGCACAAAGTGCCCACAACACTGCTTCATAGCTTGGAAGGAATGCAAGATTTAGAATGGAAAAAGCTTCTAAAATTGCAATGCCAAGATGGGTCATTTTTGTTCTCTCCAGCCTCCACGGCCTACGCACTTCAGCAGACTAAAGACGAGAAATGCCTGGCATATTTGAACAAAGCGGTTCACAAACACAAAGGAGGAGGTAATCTTAAATCATTGAGCTTTATTATGCACTTCAACAAATTTAGTGTGGAGAGAGAACATTAATCTTCCGAACCTTTGGTCTTTTTCTGATCAATTCAGTCCCGAATGTTTACCCTGTCGATTTGTTCGAGCACATTTGGGCTGTGGACCGCTTGAACCGCCTTGGGATATCAAGATACTTCGAGCCAGAGATTAAAGAGTGCGTCAAATACATTCGCAACTATTGGAGAGAAGATGGGATTTGCTGGGCTAGAAATTCTGAGGTACACGACATTGACGACACAGCCATGGGATTCCGTATACTTAGACTACACGGCTACGAGGTTTCACCAGGTAATGAAATAGTTCTATTCCTGAAGGAATACAACTAAGAATTCCTCAACTACAGCCAATTGTTCCATATGATATATCAATGTTGTATCCCACATTTTTTTTTTTTGTGTATTTGGCAGATGTGTTCAGGTTTTTTGAGAAAAACGGGGAGTTTTGCTGCTTCGCCGGACAGTCCTCACAGGCAGTCACCGGAATGTTCAATCTGTATAGAGCTTCTCAAGTTCTGTACCCTGGAGAAAAGATCCTAGAAGATGCTAGGAAATATTCATCCAAGTTTTTAAGAGAGAAGAGAATTGTTAATGAGCTCCAAGATAAATGGATCATAACTAAGGATTTGCCTGGAGAGGTATATTCTTAGCTACATCAGGTCCATGTAATTGTATAACTTAGTACTAATATGGAACATCTTCTTATCAGCTCGAGATATAATGATTGTGTCTTTTTGTGTAAGAACTATGTTATTGAAGTTAAACTTTGGTATAGGTTGAATTTGCACTAGACCTTCCATGGTACGCGATACTGCCAAGAGTGGAGACAAGATTCTTTCTAGAACAGTACGGTGGCGAAGACGACGTTTGGATCGGCAAGACCCTTTACAGGTACATGTGTCCTTTTATTTTATTTTACATTAAATTTCTTTGCCCTGTTTTTCCCTTTCCTATTTTCTTTTGTCAGAATTTATGTTTTTAGTTATAAGGTGTCCTAAGTCCTGGATTGACTTTCTTTGACGCAAAATGAATAATAGAAAAGAAAATCCGCACAATTTTCTTCGCCCTTCTCGAACTTGGATGTCTTCTTGGCATCTTCTACAATTTACTGATACTGTGCAAAATTATTTTCAGTTAAAGCCTGTTTTAAAGGGCATATTTAATGAAACTTGCACATATGAAGAAATTTTCAACTTGGCTAAAGGGCAAGATCAGTAGTAGTTAGCAATAAGATTCATGTGTGCCATACAGGATGCCATACGTGAACAATAACGAGTATCTGGAGCTGGCAAAGTTAGACTACAGCACTTGCCAAGCATTGCATCAAGCAGAATGGGAGAATTTACACAAGTAGGCCAACGAATGACTCTTCCCAAATTGTGAAAGTAATTAAGAAATTGGTTAATTCTCTAAATTGGCGCACGTGAAACAGGTGGTGTGAAGAAAGCAATCTAGGAAGCCTGGGGATAAGCAAAAGAAGCCTCCTCTTTTCCTACTTTTTGGCGGCTGCAAGCATTTTCGAGCCAGAAAGGTCCAGGGAGAGACTTGCTTGGGCTAAAACCAGAATCTTGATGGAGACTATCCACAGCTTTCTCGACCAGGCTAATAGTGCTAAAGAGCTGACAAAAGCTTTTGTTGACGATTTCAAGACCGCTACAGCCGCCACCACCACTGACAATCTTAAAGGGCACGGGAGGTAACTATGGCTTTCATCTTATGATTCTTTAATTTGGCACTCTTTCATATGATAAAGGCCCACAACAATCCAAGAATTATGAATCCTTCGGTGGTCACGTGTCAGTTTGTATCTCTGCTGTCTCATTCTATCTCTGTCTCACGTTGATCAAACTACAATGACGCAACCTTTCTTTTGTTGTAAGGCACGGCACCTAGGAAATGGATAGGAGAGCTCTGATGAATTTTTGTCCCCAACTAAATCCACACCTTAATATGTAGAATTGTTTAACATGACAGAAGTGATAAGTATAATGATACATGTCCTAGTTAATGCTAAATTTCTGCGTATAGAAAATTACATATAGTTATTTACCATTGAAAAGCTGACTACATTGTTTACAATTATTATGTGGTAACAGGAGTTCGGCTACGGAGAAGAAAACGCACGGATTACTCCAACTACTGCTTGAAACTATGAATGGTCTCTCGGTCGACTCATTAGTGTATCATGGTCGAGACATTAGCTACAATTTACGCCGAGCTGTGAGTTATCAAACATCATATATGTGTTTCTCCCTCTACGCTAGACCCATATGGTTATTGGAAGCTAATAATGGATAAATTACAGTAAAGCATAAGTGAAGATAAAAAGTCTTTATCGTACAGCCAAAATGATCAGTTATATTGCTAAGTTGGACAAAAAACAGGGGGAAAAAAGAAACCCTAAAATGGGTTATTTACCTGCAATAAAGACTGATCACTTCTGCAAAATGATCAGTCTTTATTGTACAACCAATGCTTTTAGTCGGCCAACCTTTTTGACCCTTTTCTTGTAAATGGTTAATTTAGTGGGAGAAGTGGCTACTGAGCTGGGGAAATGAAGGAGAAAGGCATGAAGGAGAAGCAGAATTGTTGGTCCAAACAATAAACTATACCGCTGGCCGATGTTTGTCAAAAGAGTCTTTCGGCCATCACCCTGTTTATCAGAAACTGGCCGACCTCACCAACAAAATATGCTTTCAACTTGGAAATTACCAACAAAAGCAGAAGGTTAGTGTCTAAAAACCGTCCTTTGTATTATTAATAATATTTAGCATGTTTAAACTGATTGCCTATAATAAGATAGGGGTACGTGTCACTGTCACTCAATTATACTTGAAATAGATTGCTGTGTGACTTATCTTTAAAGGATTATTTTTAAAACTGAAAATAATTCCAGGTGTCTGAAAATAGCAACCAAAACACTGGTTATGACAGTACCACAACTCCAGAAATAGAGTCTACCATGAGAGAACTTGTCAAATTGGTGTACCAGAATCTATCAGATGGGACTGATCCTATTGTGAAGGAAACCTTTCTCACAATATGTAAAAGCTTTTATTATACAGCCTTCTGTGATATTCAAACCATCAATCACCACATTGCCCAGGTGCTTTTTGAGAAACTGCATTGATGTTGATCTTTCACAGTGTAATGCAATATGTATTCTTATTAAATAACTGAAATTCTAGTATGTTACAGTATCAATAATAAAATAAGAGTCCTTTTTGGGAGTCAGCAGATTATATTAACTGTTAGCTGATAACAAATTATATCAATATTTTTGACCAGCGAATAACATAAGTTGTTTGTTACAGATATTTAATAAGATTACCTGTTTAGTATTAGCTGTTTATGCGTAAAATAACCTATGAGGACATAATTTTTTTAAAAAATAAAAATATGAATATTATATATCTTAATATTTTGTTGAATATTCTTATAAGAATTTAAATTTTAGATAGTTAATTTTACAAAAACATATAACGTCTAACAACAACAACAACAACAACAACAACAATAATAATATCAATAATAATAAGAACAACAACAATAGTAATAACATCACCACCACCACCACCACCACCACCACCATCACCACCACCACCACCATCACCACCACCAACAATAACAACAACAACAACAATAATAATAATAATAATAATAATAATCATCATCATCTTCTTCTTCTTCTTCATCATCAATGCAATATAAATCATCATCATCATTATCTCATGATGATGATGATGATTTATGTTGCATTTTGATATGTAAAATTGTAATACTCATCTCTAAAGAATAATGTTTTATGCTACATTTTGATATGTAAAATTGTGATACTCATCTCTCATATGGTATCTCACAATCACTTCTCCTTAAATCCTTAATATTTCAAGGTTCAATATAGACTCTAGTCCTCCTCCTCTTTTGATGTGTAACTAGAATCGAAGTTTGTTAGAAGGTTTCTATTGCTCACAAACCTACCTCCAACACCCTTGTTCGTACCTCATATCATACTAACAAAAGTTTGGTCTCATATCATTTATAGTACCTTAAGTCCAGATTGATCCAATAACAATCCCAGTTCAAACTTAAAAGAAACACATATGCAATAATTATAAAAGCTTTCACTTATGTTTCCTTTCTGATATGAAATTGTAATACTCATTTCTCATATAATTTCACGTAAACAATTTACAAACAAACAACATCATCATGAAAATGATAGCTTATTCTTTATAGTCATTCAAGATTAGGTGACAACAAACGTTTGGAAGAGGTAGGGATATTTCACAGATAAACCCATCAAATAAAAAAAGAAGCTTTTGAACCAAAAAAATCCAAACCTTGGGGATATAATCAGGAAGGCAACCACCACGCAACTCGCAAGCTTCTTCATAAGGCAATACAATAACGGAAACTTATTACATTAGAGGAGAGAATTCAAGAAAAACATTAGCTATTTACACATGTAAGTGACTTTGCACAAAATAATAAAAGGGAAACTCACTTTGCCTCCTCTAGCTATCAATGCATTTGCTTCTACCTCTAATTCTTTTTGCTTGATGTCTAGTTCATTTTTTGGAATTGCGTTGTTATATTCAAAAAAGGGGTTGGTAAAGAATGAGCAGAGTACCATAAATCTTATATGCAGGCATTAAAAACTTCTTCCAGGAGAGAATGGTTGTGTCTCTTTAGTTGACACAAAGACACATAGATAGGTATTCAGAATTCTCGATACGAAAATATGGAGACAAAAGGGCATCGTACCAATCTTTATCAAGTTTATTATGCATGTTCGTGTACGATATGAGATGAAATAAATCCTCATGGATCATTGTTGATGTGATTCTATCAAATGTTAACCTGCAAATAGCAACTTTTCACCTAGAAAATAAACCTTTTATTAGGTTATTAAGTAAATCTTCTAATAAGGCCAATTTCCTTTTCCTGTTTAATCGTCTCTGATTAACTGCAGATTTCCAAGCACCAACTATCTTGCTTCATGGACCCATCTTTTCCTTCTTTATACATTTCATCGTTGGCTTCCTGGCATTTTCTCTCCATCTCCCTTCGAATATTTCATCGTAATTTTTAAAAACAATGGTTTTGAATTAGAAAATTAAAAAAAAAAAAAGCAAAAGTTGAACATCGAAAATGCAAGAGAAGAATGTTTAAATTAGAACGAAGGAGAAGAAGATCGTGAAGAGAGAAGATTGTTTATAGAAAAAAGAGACAAATTCTTACCTCAAAACTCCATTTCTAAGTGAGTGTACGTTGTCATTACCGATGCACTTTTAAGTCTGTGGGTATTCTTTTTCGACGACACAATCATGATCAGACCGAAGGAGTAGAAGATCAAACATTGGTAGAAGATCGTGATCAGAACGAAGGTTCGTGAAGAGAGAAGACGTTTAAAGAAAAAAGAGAGAAAAATCTTCCACAAAACTTTCTGAGTGAATTTTCTTGTTGTTTGTGGGTATTCTTTAGAGGGCGCATTCATCATTTTTTATCAGCTGAAGGTCAACTGAGCTTTTTAAAATCAACTGATTGGGTTCAGTTAGCCACCCCAATTAGCTGATTACCAAACACAATAAGTAGCTTTTTAATATAATCAATCACCTAAACATGGTCAATCAGCTAATTTTTGGCTAATAAGTCATTCACCAAATGAGGCCAAGTTCATTTTTTCACTTGCAAAAGCCCAGTTGAACTCTTAGAACTGACGATTTGTAATTTACAGGCATTGTTTAGCAAACAACGGATTCTATCTGTTGGCCCCGAAATTTTTCTTGTTGAATTAAGCATGATTTAAATGAATTATGAGGTTTGATGGATAAAATTTTGAAGCTACTTGTTATGTAAATGTTAGTAGAATTTTATTATATGGGTTGGTTGTATTAAAAGTGGTAAGAATGCATAAGGGCATTTTAGGCAAGTCACTTAAGCATATAAGGCTATAAGGTTT
>JANZLX010000009.1:18028425-18041668 GCA_025531955.1 Erythroxylum orinocense
CATTTAATACTCATAACTTAAGCAATAAATTCCTCAATTTATTCCAACCAAATTAAAAATCATCAAACTAAAATCCTTAAAATAATATAAACATGCTTAATGCAAACCGGGGCCCAACAAGCCAAGTCCTCATGGTTTTGTTTTTCCCGAGGCCTTCCTAGAAGGTCACCCATCCTAGAACTACTCTCACACAAACACATTTAACCTCGAAGTTTCGATGAGATCTAGTCCATTAGGCCATGGAAAACACGTCCGTAAGGGAGAGATATCCGTACCCTTATAAGGCGTATTTTGTTACTCTCTCCAATTGATGTGGGATCTCACACTCTCCACCCCCTTAGGGCCTAGCCTTCTTTGGGGTCTAGCCTAGCTGGCACAATGGTTCAAATACCAGCTCTGATACCACTTGTAATAGCCTAGCAATTTAACTATCACAACCCGGTACCACATCGGGCCCATGACAATCACTGCATAACCAGGCTAAGGATACTCACGGTATCCATAATCCGACTATGCAAGGCTAACTGAATCTCTCTTTTTTTTCTTTTTTTGAAAAATTTGGGCAGCACAATGACTTTATTTTTAAAAATCCCAAAACCTGCAAACCATTTCAGACAAACTTTTATATTCACATCCAACCACAACTTTAGGACTCTCTAGTCCACTCAAGACAATATCAACTCTAGGTGATCTCAACTCAAAGCAATCTCAACAACAGTATCAAAAGTTTATACATAACATCTTTTACAACAACCAAAACAGTTAAAAGTTAAGTTAGAAAATTATAAAACATATCAACAAAACCAAGGTAACAAAACAGTAAAACAATAAAATAGTTTATGAGCCACTATGCATCTAAAATACAAAGCCGAAACTACTCACGTGTGGTAATATCCTGAAATTACCAAAAGACCGTACGATCCACTCAGAGTTTCAAACTCACTAAATTAACCTGCATGGTTGGAAAGCGAAGGGGTGAGTACACTAGGTACTCAGCGCGTAGGAAAAACATAGATCACGAATAGAATTCGATACATACCAAGACGATATGAATAATCTTATAAAATAAACATACAGCACTCAAAAAACATATAGGTCCAGCCTACGACTTAACGTATATTGGTTAGGAATCATATAGGCTTAGCCTATTAGCTCACTTATCTGGTGAACACAGGCCCCAATTCCAGTACAGAAAAGCATAAAAACATCATATGTATCCATCAAATCTCGATCGGAAATTCGATATCAAGATAAGCCAAAACAATCATGTGCGACACCATTAGTCAGCTAAACTAATGTGCACACCTACCGATGCTCGATGTTGGCTCGCCTTTCATCCGTAGTGAGCCTGGACTACAATCAACAAGAGCGTCATGACCCTAGGTAATGACCTTGTCAGTTTCCAGACCTTAGGTGTGGAATCACCCGCAAGTCCCGTAGAAAGGTGTCGATACAGTGACTCAACTTTCATGTATCAGCGTCAAGGATACGGGGGTCGCTTAATCATAATCAGTTGTGCCCAACACACGATTCGCCAATTGTTTCCTCACCAATCAAAAAAATCATATGCAATAATTAAGTACGAAAATCAAGTAAGGCACTGTGCCTTTATTTACTGGTCCAATTGATAAAATGAAAACCATGCCGTGGCTCTAAGCCAAAAGAGAACAAATAGGCGCAGAATATATGACTTATTTATGCATAAGTAAATTAGAGTGTGAGATCCCACATCGATTGGAGAGCGGAACAAAGTACACCTTATAAGGGTACGAATACCTCTCCCTTACAAACTCGTTTTCCATGGTCTAATAGACCAGATCTCATTGGAATTTCGAGGTTAAATGTGCTTTTGTGGGAGTATTTCTAGGATGGGTGACCTCCTGGGAAGGCTTCGGGAACAACAAAACTTTGAGGGCTTAATTGAGCCAAGACTCAAAGCGGACAACATCTGTGAGCGGGTGATCTGGGATGCTACATTTTTCACCAAAGAATTAGGATCTAAGCATCATCTCAGTGGATTAAACTATTGAAAAAATTAGGGAGTTTATCTAGATTTACTTCTATTATAACGTCTATATCTTTACCATTTGATTTCATTGGTTTAAATATATTTTATGGTTGAATATTTTTCTATGTTTAGATACAAAAAATCATAGCAGTTATTTTTATATTGATTGATTTAATATAACTTAGGATATATGATATATTTTTGTGAGCTGTCTATGTTAGTATTAATTCTTATTTATTCATTTTAGAATTTAAATATGATCTTAATTCTCTTGTGGATGATTCCAAAGAGTTTGCTTCTAAGTTAACCTTGAATTGGAGAAAAGGATTTGAATAAAGTACTTGAGGGAGGCCTACATAATCTTTTTGGTGTTAGGGTGAAATCTTTTATAATATTTCATAAAACTCAATGAATTTGAAAAGATGTTAGCATAAATAAAGATGTGGGTTAATCAATTGGAGGGTATAAAGTCTTATCTTGAGAGAGTATAGTTTTAGTGTATAAGAAGTCCTATCAATCTAGATAATATATCCAATCTAGGTTAATTAAATCATGAAGTCAAAAGTATTGCTAGAGAAGGTACTCATCTAAATAACTATTGGATAGCATTCTCTTTTTGATTAATTGTCTTATCATTTATTTTTAACTATTCTAAAAGTTATTTAGTTTATTTTTATATTTGGTTGTTAACAAATCCATAAACACCATCTTTCTATTCATTACCTTTAGGCTAGTTAATAATGTTAGGATTTTCTATCTATACCGCTTTCTCATATATTTATAACCTACTCACTATTATATTGCTACAAATAACATGTGCACTTACTTAGTTAGTGGGTGAAGATTTGTAATAAATAAAATTTTGGTTGCATTAAAATTATATATCAATTACACACCAATTTTTTTGTGCCATTACTGAGAGAATCTACTGGTTTTAAGAAAATTATTTACTAATTTTCTAGTTTTGAATGTCTTTTCTTACTTTATTTCATCATTCTTTCTTATTTTATTCTAAATTATATATTTTTTTTGCTTTGTTTTTTTATTTACTTTGATTTTATGAGTGATTATGGTATCTGACACGAAACTGATAGTTCATATTTATTGAAGAAGATCTAAAACTTGAGAGAATTTTGTTCGAAATCAAAAAGAGGGAACCAAGTGAGGACTTAGATATATATTGGAATTACAACCTAAAATTATGAAAGAATAAAGGAGAACTATGATGAAACACAATCAAACAATCTAATACTGGAGACAAATGCTCACTATTTTAAGATTAAGTATAACATAATCTAGATGCTTCAACAAAATGTACAATTTATTTGATTAAATCACGAGGATCCCAATGCATACATCATTATTATTTTTTATTGATATGTGACATGTGAAAAATTAATTAAGTGACTAAAGATGTCATTAGGTTGAGGTTATTTTCATTTAAATTGAGGGATCAATATTGGATCAATTAATTTCTTGCCAAATATTTTCCACCATTGAAGACAACAAAAATTAGAGATGATATCTCTTCTTTTCATCTGTTTGACAATGATGCCTTGTATGAGACACAAAAGATATATAAGGATCTATTAAATAAATGCCCACACTATGGACTTTTAATATAGATGCAAGCCTAGACGTTCTAAAATAGTCTAGTACACTCTACAAGGCATTGATAGATGTTGTAGTAGGTAGAATATTGAACAATAAGACTCTAGAGTATGATCTAAAGCTAATAAATGTGATGACCATAGACAACTATTATTGAGAGTTAAAAAGGGTGGGAGCAAAGATATCTTTTGGGACATACAATATAGATGTCAAAATTACATTGAAGTTCTCCATTGAGTTGAGTTGTGAATTTTATAGGAGAAGATGTCAAGAAATGAAGTAGGAAGCTACAAATATTGAGCAAGTGAATTTTATAAGAAGCTTCTAAAGACAAAAAAAATGACTACAATAGGACATAATTTGTAATTGAGAAACTATCATAATTTCTTCTAAAGCAATTAACATTCTCTAAAATAGGTTTCACTAAGTTTTTAGCAACTTGTGTAAAACAAAAGGCAACTAAATTTGGAAGATACAATGAGATATTTTACACAACAAACTAATTTTCAATTATGGAACTATTAAACTTTGATGAGGAATATTTAAATTTAGATAAGTTAACTAATAAACATGATCACGAGGAAAGCATAAGACACCTTGCCTAATAAGACCATACCAAATTCGAGGAAGTATGAGAAGAAGTTTTTCATAAATAGTGTAGAGTTAACCAACCCCAACGAGTAAGAAGAAAGCAAGGTAAGAACACTACCGAGGGAGTATTAATTAAGAATTCCCTAACTTGCTAGATTGTTTCAGACAGTCAAGAAGAAAGATACTAGTTTAGGTAAAGTACAAATAAGAGTAAAAGTAGAAGATCCAAAAGAGAAAGACTTTAAAAAGGAGATTGTGGAGTCAAAATTTAATGAAAGCAACACCTAAGTCCTCCTAGACATAAACTACCAAATATAAGTGATTTAGGAAGTTTTATCATTTCAGGAATAATTAATGATATTTATGTTAATAACACATTAGTAAATATAGGAGAAACAATATAATTTATTATACTTTATTAAAAATATTGGGATTGGGTGAATCAAAAATAGCTAGGTGAGTGATGTATGTTGTTGAAAAATCAATAAGAAGTCTTAGAGATTCTAAGGAGAACATAATGGTAAAAATTGATAGGTTCATATTCCCATCATATTCTAATATTCTGAATATTGATGAGGAATAGAAAAAGTCACTAATCCTAATTAGACCTGTCCTCCCTATAACAAGTATAGTAATTTATGTTAGGAAAGGTTAATTGATACCTAAGAATATAAATAGAGGGATTATGCTCTACAATAATAAGATGCCAATTATACCTAATAGAGATTGGGGAAAATCTAATTTTTCCAATATTATATAGAGAATTATAAAGAAAAAAGTCCAACTAAAAGACTCATAAAGAAGCACTTGTTGTGAGGTAACCTATTTATAATTATACCCTTTTTCATTTAGGTTTATTTGACAATATGGACCAATAATTTAGATGTTTAATAGGTATTTTATTTTAATATGTTTTTATTAGATAAATAAACAAGTTTATAATTTTTTTAGTTATTTACACATGGTTTATCTTGTGCTTTTATTTTTTATGTATTTGTAGTTAGGACTATAAAAGAAGGTAAATGCAATCTTAAAGAGAAACTTTGAAGAAGATTGGAGATAAAAGAACTAAGAAATATGTCAATGGAAAGCTAAAAAATCAACAATGTATTGAATAGATTATTAAATAGAATCGAGGGTATGACTGTGCCTTACACCATATTAATTTTTTAGTTTTCTTGCCTTACACCATATTAATTTTTGAGTTTTCTAGTAGGATCTATAGCTTAACACATACTCATATCCTTGGGCATGTATTTAATAAGATGAAGATAATAGGATTCATGGTCTAGGGACATATATGTTCCCTAGGTTGTACTTTTGGAAGTTGAAGATAATAAGATCTACGATTTGAGGACATATCTATATCCCTATTTGTGGATTTAAAAAACTTTTTCTGGAACTCCCATGGCATATGCCATCTTTGTATCCCAAACCATGACCTCAAATTATCTAACTCAAAACTCCTCACAGCATGTGGCAAATTGTATAGCTAGGTCATGTCAAACCCCCATTTTCATAATCCTCTTCACTTTCCTCTCACTTTCTCTCAAATCTTCTAAACGAGTCGTTCTAATATACTTTTGGTATATGACAACATTTTCTATCAATTTTCAACTATTTTTCAGTTTAAATCCCAATTTAAAACTCTAAATGCAATTTTTGGGAATTTTCTGTGTTGATTATTTTAGCCTTTAAACATTTAGTACAACTATGAAGATGATTTCATAACAATTCAAAAGATGGAGTACAAAGATCAGAGCCATTTAGGGAACATTGAGTAGTGGAGCACACTTGTCAGAGACAAGCCTAAGTGAACACCCAATGTTCACTTTTGCATAGCCTTATTTTAAGGAAAGATATTGTATCCTTAAACTAGAAATTTAGAATAAAAAAAGAGTGTGGATTAAGTTGCTTTAGAGACAACATGTTTAGTATCAAAAGTAAGGAGGTCAAAAGAAAACTCAAAGTGAGTTATGTTTTTAGACATCCTTAAAATTCTTATAAAATCTTAGACTTGATTGGCCGTGTTTAGGTTAATTAAGAATACAATCAATTTTAGGTTAATAGAAAATTTGGTAGAGATTTTTTTTACAATTATACCCTAGATTCGAAAGAATATAATTGTTTTTGTTGAATTTCTTACTAAGCTTAGCAATCATGTCCCTTAAGAATTTTAAAATTTAATTTGAGAGATAAATGAATAGGTATGACCCATCTAAGAGTAAGAGCACCCATATCCTATCCATGACTTTAAGATATCTACATAAGGTCATTCCATATACCATTATTAGGAGAAGAGAGAGCAATAGTGTAGTGATCTTCACTAGCATGTAATATTTAGTCAAGCAACAATCATGTGATCTGGACTATCTTTTTATAAAAAAATTGTAATAAATATGAGCTACGAAAAAAACCGTTTATGATGGTACTTATTTGACAAAGCTGACAAAGAACCTATGTACTTTTTACACTCTTCTAAGACTCATTTTATATTTTTACATGCCTTTCATTGGCTTAGAAATATTAAAGTATATGGATGTTAGTCAAGAAAGTAGGCATAAACTATGTTTTAGTCGGGACAGAGAGAGGATAGACCTAAGTAATAAAAGAAAGCATAACTATACCTAATAGTAGAATCACCTTTAATAGAGGAGAGGGCAAAAAAAACATAGAGAGGCCTAAATCACATCACAATAGCTATTGTGGGAAGGGATTGAAAAGATCATTTTTAATCTCAAGAATGAGCAGCAAACTTAGGCCTCCAAACTCTAGAGGATAAAATTAAATTAAATAAGTAAGGATGTGATTATGAAGGATAAAGTAATAACTATCTACTTATGTTCACAATATAGGTTTGTGAAGGATAGAGCAATAACTATCTACTTAAGTTCATTATATAGGTTTGTGAAGGATAGAGTAATAATTGTCTACTTATGTTCATCATATAGGTTGTTGTGAGCAACCTGCATAGTTCTTTATGATACCAAAAGACGAGGGTGAACATCATGATGAGCCTACTATAGATTCAACCTCTCTTTTGTTTTCTTTTTCTTATGGAATGTTTAACATTATGTTCTTCCTTTGTCACCCTAATTATTTATATTATTTATATTATTTTTTATTTTATTTGTGTTTTTTAAACATTATCTTAGCATAATTTAATGTTAATTACCTTTATCATATTATTTTTTTATGCTTTCATTAGTTATGTTTATTTACAAAGTATAAATAATGTCAAGATGATGATCAAGAATACCTTGGACAAAGAACAATAACTAGGAGCTAAGGAAGTTTATTATACCTTTATATTTCCTCCTTTTACATTTATTATCCTTAATGTTTAATTAGATTTTGTATGTTACGGATAATACATAACTCAACTATAGGGAGGAAATCAATTAATTAATGGAACCTATTTGTTATGTTTGTCGATTTTATTATAATTAGCTTAAAATATAATAAATTTAAGAAATTTTTTTGGCAGTAATTGAAGATTAATCATGATGATACACTATAAGTTTGGTTTTTTTAATGATTAAACGATTTTAGAACAATAGTTACGATTATTGGTAACTACTAGTTCTAATTTAACAGTCTCTCTACTAGCTAAAGGTAAGACCACGTACTACTAGACCTCCAAGACTCCGTGTATCAACGAGATTCTTATTGGACGTTTTTATTATTTATTATTAGTTCTGATTTACTCCATTAATTGTGATAACGAATACTTAATTTGCTTTATGATTTTTTATATAATTTAGGTATTCATTAAGTTAAAAGTTAATTCTTTCTAAGCATTTTATTACCCTACTAAAAAAATATAGTTTAAAAAATTCAAATATGTAACTAAGTGACCATAAATAAATATATTCCATAGGCTTTAACCTAAGAAAAAAGTGAAGTTAAAGAGTGGCAATAATGTTTATTTGAAAAAGTGACCTAACTAAGTAATTGGGGATTTTCACAAAAAGGTGTTTGTTTGCATCAAAATGTTAGATGGGTTTTCAAACAAACTTTTAAATGTTCCTTTGTTAATTAACAGTTAAGTGTATTTTTTGCTCATTCAGGTTGCTTAAATATTTGAAAATTAAAGTCTCTTTCTCTTGTATATCTACTTTATACATTAGGTTGAATTTTGTAAATTAAGTTAAGGATTAAAAGATTGTTGAGGTAAATTGAATTGATTTCCTTTAAGTAAGTATATAAAAGCCTAACTAATTGATAAACATTACAACTTTATGCCTTATGGATTTATTGAATTTTTTGGAGTTGCTACATTATTTAGTTAAGAAAGATAAAATTGATTTGGTTGAGAACAAGTATAAGCTTAAATGTGGGGATATTTGATGAGAATGAATTACACATATATTTTCTAAAGTATTCTTCTTGATTTTAATGATAAATTTTCTTGTTTTACCTAGTTTTTGTTATCTTTTTAGGTAATTGTGTAAATTGGACATTGAGATGATATTATTCAAGAATTGAACATAATTCTAAGAAAAAAGAAGAAATTCACAGTTTTTAGAGGAATATGGTTTGAATCAGAGTTTTGAGTACCATTCTGTACTGGTCAGTATTGACTGGAAGGTACCGTATCAATGTAAATGGTACTGACTGTCAGTACCGACCGATACTGTTGTTTTCACATGGTACTGTCCTAGACCGGTTGGTGTTCAAAATACCAGCTGTATATTGACCGGTACCGTAACTTTTAAAAACCTCAGGAACTTATTAAAAAAAATTCAAAATTATTTGCCTACCCCTACCCTAACTAATTTACTTCCTCTCTCTCTTTTTTGTTTCTCTCTCTCTCAATCTCAGACACTCTCTCCATTCTATCTCTCTCTCTCGTTCTCCTCTTCGGCGATCGCTTCTCCCTTTTTGACAATGACATAACCACGACATGACTTTCAGCGTTCTCCATGTCACCATCATACCACTTTCAGCCCTCCTCCTCGCAGACGATGCCACCACGCACCACTACCAAACCACTTTCAGGCTTCAACCCTCCTCCATACCACTTTCCTTCATATGGGATGCCATGACCTTCTGTCTTCAGTCGTCCACCGCTGCCTATCACCACCGCATTTGGAATCTACAGATCTGGAAAAAATCCAGATCCAAGCCCGACTCGACACTAATAATTGAAGCAAATACCTCGATTGTCAATTTTTTTGGGTGTGTTTTCTTTTCTACTTAATTGCATTTGTGATTATGAATGAGTTGGAATTTGGAACTTGGAATTAAATTGGTAATTGGATTTATGATTTATGAATCTTTGGATACCTGGATTAGAAATGAACGAAAAGATGCATGATTTTGTTTATCTTACGTAAGTTTGGTTTATATTTGCTAGATTGGTTATGGTTTGGATTATGTAGGATTTATCTTAAGTGAATGAAATGGTTGTGGTTGTGGTTTATGTGAATCAAATGCACCGTGGGCATACATGAATTTGAAAGTTGAAAGTTTCAACTTAAAATAAAACCAAGAATGAGATTGTTATTTAAACTTAAAGTAAAATATTAATTGAAAATTGATATAATATTTTGTTACATTTTCTTAAAATTAGTATAATAGTATTGGGTATTGGGTTGACATAAACTTATAAAGTATACAATACAATTGTACAATATGATAACGGACTATTTTACAATTTAAAAAAATTCAGGAACTATTTCATAAATTTAAAAAATTACTCAAAACGGTACCCGATATTGACCGGTATCAATACAGTACCATACGATAATCCAATCTACTGCCAGGGTTGGTACGATTTTTTGCAACATTGGTTTGAGCTACTCTCTTATGGCAACCTATGCATTATAAGCATCAAATGCAACAATTTAAAAGTTTGAGGCATGACTATATAAGAAACATATGCAAGTCTAATTGAAAACAATTGAATCCATGGTTAGGAGACATTGTCATGTTATAAGTTATACAGTTATCTTTATTCATAACACGGACACATAGTTATACTAGAGGCTGTGTTTATTATCCATAAAAACACGAACATGGGATAGACTATGACTTAGGTAAAATAAAACATATTTAAAGATGAAACTTCTAATTTTATGGGAGTTTACATGTCTTTCGGAGAAAACAAATTTAAGAAACATCATTTCTGTCCAAAACGTAGGGGTAGCTACCAAAGACTTCTCTAACCCTTAGGTAATCAATTTTAAGTTTCATTAGAGAATTAAGATTGAGACATCATCTCAGCGAGCCAAGTTGTCGTCAAAAGTAGGAAATTTATCTAAATTTACTCTTATTGATTCCTCTTTTTCATTTGATTCTATTATTTTGAATAAGTTTTATGGCTAAATACTTTTTCTATATTTAAATAGGAAAAAATGCTAGTAGTTATCTTTAAATGAATTTATTTATTTAATTTATCATATGAGATATATTTCTATGAGCTATCTTTTTTGGGTCTTACTATTGATTTATTCACGTCAATATAAAAATTTGAGTTTAATTCACCTACAAACAACTCTAAATGTTGGATCCCGCTTATTTCCGAAACCCAACTCTTGCTTTGGTACTACAGCTATTGGGCACCGCTTGATTCCGGAATCAAGCGGGATCCAACAGTTGTGGTATCAGAGAAAGAGTTGGGTTCCAGAAACAAGCGGGATCCAACACTAAAGAGACTACTTATGAGTGATCTATAGATTAGATAAAAGAGGGTAAACAAGGTGTTTGGGAGAGACCTACATAATCTTTCTAGCGTTCGGGTGAAACCTTTCATAGGATTTGATAGAACTTACTACAAACAAACATGTATTAGCATGGGTGGAGATATGAGTTAATTAACCAAAGAGTAGAACATTGTAGATTGAGAGAGTATAACTTCAATGTCTAAAAATTCCTATAGATCAAAAGAATAAACGTAATCTAAATTAATTAAATTATGAAGTCAAAAGTGTTATTGAAAAAGTATTCATTTAGACATAGCTATTTGATTGTATTCATTTTTAGTTAGTTATTTTATCATTTTTTTCTTGGCTATTAATGGAGTTAGTTTAATTTTGTTTTATGATTCTTTATTCAAAAATCCATAACCTTAATCTTTCTATTTAATACCTTTTTGCTAATTAATAATGTCATGCTTTTCTATTCACAACGTTTCCTTGTAGGATTGATATCCTACTTACTATTTTTTATTATTTACCAATAACAGGCACACTTACCTAGTAGTGGGTAATATATTTGTAATAAGAAAAAATTGGTAGCATTAGAAGTATTTATCAAATATACACTCACCATCTACTTGTATGGAACTATGTCATATTTGTGATTTTCTTTAAGGTTGTTCTTAGTATCATGGAAAGAGACTTTTTGTTTTCCCTGTATGTAGATTTGATCTCCTTTAAAATTGAGTAAAAGTGTTATTATAGATTTCTGTATGTTCATATAGATCACTATTTAAAAAGATATCATTTGATAAAACATCTATAGTGCTTTTATTTCCATTAATATTCTTTTGTCAAAAAAATTAGTTACTAATAATGTTGTTATTATGATATTCTTATAAGATTACATTGCAAATCTATTATTAGTCTCTTGAAAAGTGATTTCAAAGAACCTTATACTCTATTTAGCTTTATCTGACTCAACCTGTTAATTGTAACTTTCTCCTTATGGTGCCTTCTTAGACTTGATCTTGATTCTTTATGATCTCCTATTACAATCATATGTATCACCATTTTATATGGGATGTGATTCCTTATCTGGTTCATTATTCCTTGACCCTAGACAAAGATCGTCCTATTATTTTTCTTTAAAAATGACATAACCTTCTCTAATTAGGTCATTAACCACCCTTCTGAAATTTTTGCAATCTTTGTTGTTATGTCCTATGTCACAATGGAAGTGCAAGTAAAAGTTTTTAATAATTTTCAAAGGGTTAGTGCCATTTCTTTTTGGCTTCACGACTAAATCATTATCTAATATCCTGTCAACTACACTACTTAGTGAGGTGTTAAACCTTAAAAGCTCTTCCTAACTCTTTCCATTGCTTTCATCCTTAGCTTGTTCTTCCCATAGTTCTTTCTTCTCTTCATCGTATACTAAAGTTGCAACACTTTTTCTTCTTCATTTCTTCTAGCACTTGAGCTTCTCAAATTTTGCTTAACATCTTCTAAATTGAGGTACCTTGTACTTTGACTTGTACTTCCTTGAAATTTCAAAGCCATTCTTTTTTCATGAAATTACATAATGATTATCTAGGTATATATCTATTTATGACGGTTGTTACCCTCATATTCAAAATTGGAAATTGGGTCAAGCATTCTAAGTAATCTTTGATTTTCTTCTTTTCTTTTAGTTATTGATATCAAATAGATAAGGTTCATCATTTGTGCTTATTACAAACAAAGTGTAAGATGAATTTAATAATCATATTAGAAAGTGGTAGTTGACATAGGATGCATTGTTTGAAATAAGCATTCCACTGCTCTTGTTAAAATGGAGGAGAAGGCCTTATACTTGATTTCAGCTTATGCATCATATAGGTCCATGAGCTCTCTATACCTATGAGCATGATCATTAGGGTCATGTATATCGTCACAAGTATCCAAAAATAACATTTTTAATATGTTTAATAGTTGTTTCGCTAGAACATTAGGAGTTAGAGGGTTCCTAGTTATTAAATTAGGTCTTCATGTATAGTACTCTTATTGTGTGTTTGATTTTTAGAAATTACTCGTATTGTGTTGATTATAAGGGCATTGATGGGGTTCATTCTAATGGTCAATGTGGAATTTGTGTTATTTTTGTCTCTCTTACATCAATAGATTGACTTGTTATCATAATATTTATATTGTAACAAATAGTTATTGTGAGTAATAAGCATAAGTTGTTCACTAAGTTAAACAATTTTGGGATTATAAACAACTCTAATAGAATCGACGGATGAATTTTTTAGATGGAGAAATCAAAAGTAGTATATATGTAGCGCCCCCTCATCGTAAGGTACACATCGGGAAACCCGAAGGTCGCTCCGATGAGTATCCCACGATAAAG
>JANZLX010000009.1:18066151-18076424 GCA_025531955.1 Erythroxylum orinocense
TATGAAGTGATATTCTAGTAGAAGAGTTGAAATTGGGTAGATTATAGGTGTATATGATGTTAGAATGGATGTAGGAACCTTTGGAGAGGCTTTGGAAGGAGTTTTGTGTCACTTATGTCCGTTAGATGGACATTAGGACCTTTAAACGGACTTTCTCGGGTTCAAAAAGGCCCCCAGACTAGTGCATGTCCGTTGAATGGACCTTCTCGGGTGAAAAAGCACCCCTAAGCCAGTCTATGTTCGTTAAACGGACATTCTCGGGATAACTATAGTAAATCACAATTGTGACCCTTTTAATAGCAAAATCTTATTTTGCATTCTTCATAAGAGTTTTAGATTTCAAAGTCCTCTTTCAAATTGTCTAAAAACGGCACCAATCTGACATCGTTTGTGAAAGTTATGACAATCGCCCCAAAGTAGGTTTGAAATGATTGAGGACATAGACATGGTTGAATCTTTTGGCCATAACTTCATCATCCGACCTCCGAATGAGGTGATTCTTGAACCAAAAGATTTATAAGAAATTTTCCTACCTCTCCATAAAATTTTCAACATTCTTAATCGAATTGAGAAAGTTTGATCAAATGAAATTGTGGGAGTCTGTTGGAACCGTGTAAATAAGATTATTCTTACTTAACACCTTTCAGTATTTTGATTATATCTGGATCTATAGGATTCCAAATGAGGTGATTTTTAAATTGGAGTAACCTAGAGATATGGGTCTACAAATTGTTTCAAAAAGTAGAATTATGATTCAGTCTCTAAGATATTGAATTTCTAGATTGAAGTTGGGCATAGTACACTATTTTTGGACAAGAACAGCCCGAAAATGTTTGAGGTATATCTTCCTATTTACTGAACCAAATTGAGTAATTTTGGTGTCAATAGAAACATAAGACATAAAGGAACACTTTTCTAGAAGCTAGTATGACCAAATTACATTAGTTTCACTTTCTGATTGAATGTGAATAGTAGACCCTAAAGTGTGATTGGGAAAATTTCTGAAGTGAGACAATGAGAAAGGAATGGAGATTTTACTGAGTTTAGTGAGGCATAAACCTAAGTATAAATTATACTTAGATGAGTTTTGAAATGGGAATGATTTTGTAAAGAAATTATTGGTAAAATACCCAGGATTGTCATGAACATGCATTATACATATTTCATTTCAGTCATGTGCATTATTAAACACTTATGATTGTACAAATTGTGATGCATGTGTATCTTGAATAAATGGATTGTGCAGGCTAAAGCATTCAGACGTTCCCAGAAATTGGAAGCAAATGCTAATCTGGCGCGTACTATGAGTAGACTGAGATGGTCTCACTTTATTGTTTGATATTTAAATTTTGTATTATTGACCACTGAATCAGTATATGAATATGATTGACTGTGTTTGGTTTCTGGACAGAAGGTCCGATGAATGTGTGGTATGAATGAAATATTGAAGTGTTCATTGAATGTGAATTAGATGAACTAAGTGTACTTAATGTGATTGTTAAATGTGTTCTGAACGTGCATTTGCATATAAATGAAAGTGTGAAGTCTCAACTTTAATGTTGAATGCCAGACTAAGGTCCGATGATATGGAAAAATGATTGAATTAGTTTATGCAAATGTGAGTGATGCATTCCATCTCATGAATGCATAAAATATAATGGTAGTTGTGACCAGAATAGCCAACGATCAGAGCTTAAAGCTCAACGAGTGAAAATGAGCTTCGAGCTCAAAAGTGAATCAGAGCCTCAGGCTTAATGTTTAATGAGCCCTGTATCCCCCACGCGGATAAGGGACAGTTATTAATGAGCCCTATATAGGACAGTTTAGGCACTCGGTCATAACAAAACAACAAATGGAAAGTGGGTCTCATGTGCACTGCATACTCTAATGTCTACTCGTGACATCGGAAGAGTGGAACTTTATCGCTTCTGTTGGAACCCATACCGGATATCCAACTCTTAAGCTAATATGAAATTTCATGCCGCTATAATCCAAGGCTTGGAATCGAAAGCGATGTGAACCGAAATGTAGCGAATCGGATAAGCGAATCTTATTCATTTAACACTTAATAACCTAACACTTAAACATTACATGGGCTGGAATTTCGTGGGCCTCCATTCATTCTTACTTCTTTATGCCTTCTTTCAATTGGTTTCCTTTTCTTCTCATTTAATTGCACATGACATGGACCCTAGCCCATGCACTTCATTTACTCTTCATTTAAAATATATGCCAAAAGGCTAAAAGCCCACCTAATATACCTTAAGCCTTAAAACATATACTAACTTCCAAATGGGCTCTTTCAATTCAACTTATGGTTTAAAGTCTAACACCTTATAAAACAAAAACTCTAAAATTCACTAAATTCTTCAATTTAATTTCTAAAATCCATACAAGCTCTAGTTAAATAATTCCCCATTTAATCTCAATCACCTAAATTCATAGGACCCTCAATTCATATACTTCCTTGTAATACTAACAATGTATCACAAAATAATCATGTATCGACAAATCGAATTTCGCTAAATCCCTTCATTTAATAATCATAACCTACACAATAAAATCCTCAATTTATTCCAACCAAATTAAAAATATCAAATTAAACCTCAAAATAATTTAAACATGCCTCAAAATAATTTAAACATGCTTAATGCGAATCGGGGCCTAACACGTATGGCCATATCAACCTCAGCTACCTCCATAGCATTCAATACATCCTCTGTCCACTTTTTTGTATTGAATGATATTGATTTTGTTGACAGAAAAGGTGGCTTCAAAATGATAATATTTAAATCAGCACAAATATAAGACAACAGTGATACTCAAAGCCATTAAATAGTGTCTTTACTGAAAATCCGATCACACATATTATGAAACACCTTTGGGCTAAATACATAATATGTGCAATTAGACCTCCATATAAAAGCAATTAGACTACAAACTATCAACTTTTATGACACTACCACCTTTGGGTGAATAGATCACTTGAGCAACAACTTTCCTCCATCTAATGTCTTTATACACATCTCAAAATGTTATGTAAGGCCAACACCTTTGGCCAGAATAACCAAACATAAAATCAATGACATTCCCCAACATGAAAGTAGAACAATTCAAAATATTGACTTGAAATGTCACTTTGGAGATTACATTCTCATCAGCACTTAAAAAGTCAACAAACACAAGGGATACATCTTCACATTCTTTATGGGCATATAGTATGTGACAATGTAACATCAATAAATTCAAAAATCCGAATGCATAGTCTCATTGTTACACACTCGTGCTAAAGACATTCTCTAAAAACTTTATTTGAGACTTTTGTAAAAGAAAAATCTCAGTAAAGTGACTATCGTGCATCACCGGACATTGAATCGATCATTCGAGATACGAGAATCTCATGCATCTCCCTTATGGCAAGTTTGTTGCATGAAAATTCACTCAAAAATAGCTTCAGAATTTCTTAATTCCTTTTTTGAACGACTATTATGCAATCTTGAACATTGAACATGAAACCTGAGACACAAAACTTGAAGTATCTTCCTCGTCTGATGTCCGAAGCATGAAAATTCACTCGAAATCGGATTCAGAATACCTTAATTCATTTTCTATAGTGAAACTTTAAATTATTACTAATGTAATAAATCCAGAAAAAATGGAAATCTCATTTTATGAATTTCCCGGACTAGGAAATTGTCCCAAAATACTTAGAGACACCCTTACAGAAAATCTGAAATGTTTGGGTTTTTCTTTTTGAAAATACTGTAGAAAAATTCATACGGCTGACATCAACACTGTGTCAACGCATTGTAACGCTGACGTCATCCACTAACGCCAGAATGACGTCAGCTACAAGTGGAGTTTGTGGTTCGTTTGTCACACGAACGGCCCAGCGATACACCTCAACGGTGAATGGTGCGTGCTAAGCACGCACCAGACGTGCGCCCACAGATTGCCTTGCGCATACTGTGCATCGTCGGGTTGCCAGAAATTGGCAATTTTTGGTGAATTTCGAGCAGATTTTTTGCATGCCCGGGCTCATTTTCATCCTGTTTCTCAAGACTATACACATGTATACTACTTTCATGCAATAAAAAGCAAGAAAAAACTGATAAACATAAGTTAAATCTCTAAAAACTTTATGAAGAGAAAACCAAAAAATCTTTGTTTTTAACCACTCGATCAGGTCACCGCTCTAATACCACGTGCAATATGTAACGGTACCTTAGTTACATATCTCAAATCGAACGTGAAAGGGCAAGAAATGAAAAAAATTAGAAATACCTGATTTCGATCTCCGTAACTTTAAACGAGCTTTCTGAAGTCGAAACGAGCGTGAATCTACCGTTGTCTTTTCGGGAACTACTCTCCAAGACGCGGATAAGGTCTTTCTACAATTTTTTCAAAACGTAGGCTCTCTTAACGGGTCAGAGAATCCTTATACTTACGATTGATTATACGACCAACTACAAAAAACCTTAACCTTTATATATAGAATCAATATTGAGCTTTCTCATCAAAAGGTCGACATGAATCTAGTTATACTGATCAAGATCTATTTTTTACATGAACTTCGACCATTGATTTAGATTATTGATTGGGTCACTTTATTATCTTTATTTAGATCAAATTACATAACTTAACTAATAAATTATTAAAATATTTAAAAATAATAATTAATAATTACTCACAAGAAAAGATAAAATTGTCTTAAGCTTCTTTTTCTCATGTCTTGGCAGTTGAGCTGCAGTCTTATCAATTAACCTATCAGCAGTTCAGAAACGTAATTGGACGCTATGACCCTCGTTCAACATCATCCCATCCAAAGAGAGATAAAAAAAAGTTACGGTTTATACGGTTAGAAGTGAAGTTCAACTTGACCATTCTCATTTGATGTAGAATCGAGCAACTGTACTGCTAACTACTAAGACAGTGAAAACGTAAATGCAAGGCAAAGAGACGTTTCCCTCACCCTCGAGTCATTCTGATGGAACCCTGACGTAGTAATTTTGACAGGAAAGCCCTCAAATCGACGTAACCACTTTTACAACCTCCGTTGTACCGAGTTTCAGTTGTGTGGTGTCAAGTGGTTAGATATAAACGACACGACAGGCAGCTGCAGTTATAGCAAAGTAGGAGTGTCTTCTTCTTCTTTTTTTGGAGGGACAAAAGAAAAGAAACGGTCATAGACCAAGATGGGTCAAGCTCAACTACATTAAGGACATAGGACCTGGATGCGTAATCCATGAAATAAAAAGGACTTGGCCCATTATAGGACCCATAATCTGACAGCAATATTACTGCAGCTTGACCAGTAATAGGAATGACGAATCATCTTCGTCCCCATACCTATCTACTCGGTGGTTTCAATTTGGCCAAAAGAGTAATTTAATTTTTTAACATTTATATTAAAAATATGAAAAGTTTAATATTTAAGAATATTTAAAATGAACTATAATATTTATAAAACGTTTAAAATAAGTACTAATATTTAAAAAATTCTTAAAATAGTTTCTAACTGAATGGAAAATTTGACAAGTTAAACCTCCTTCAATCAAATGCGGACGTGGATACATAACAGTCTTAATGCTTTTAAAAGCTCAACTTCTCATTCTGCCACAACCACCACTACAGGTGTTGAAATAATCATTATTCCCATCTCTTCCGGTCATGCTGGAGTTATAAACAAATGCATAAGCATTCAAATATGCCGGCGGTATCTCGTGTCTCCATTGCGCAAATGACAGTTCCGATTTAGAATTGCGATTCGTCTATCTGTTATTAAAATAATTAGAATGAGTTATTTAGGTAGTTGTTTTTACCGCTTAAAAGTTGTTCAATATTTTCGTATTTAGGTTATATAAAATACTTTAATACTTTCTCTCAAATGTTACTAAGAATAAACGTTCAATTTTTTACTTGCATTAATAACCATACTGAACAACTGAAACTGAACATTAAGACAAATAATTATTGACTTTGATACTATATTAAAATTAAGTTTAGGTCAATTATTACCAAAATGATTAGAACTAATTATTTAAATTATTACTAAAATGATTAGAACTAATTATTTAAATAATTGACTCTTAACACTTATAAATTTTTTAACATTTTTATGTTTAGTCAATATAGAGTATTCTAACATTCTCCTGCACATGCAACCGAAAGTGGACATCTACTTATCACTTAAAATAAATATAGCGATAATCAGACCGGGCTTTTAAGACTAAACATCTAAATAGATAACTAAAAAATCAATAATTCAAACCAAACTTATTCTAATAAATGGGCTCCGTCACTGGTCATGGCAATTAGTAAATGATGGTAAAAATATCTTCTCTAACACTATCGCCTCTCTACTTTTCATTGCCAGCAATACAACTAGAAACTCCAAACCATAGCAAGCGATAGCACCCTCAGATATCTCACGTGGATAGTTGTTGAAAACTAACATATTATATAGATCTTTAATCTGGTTTTAATTGAGTATATACCTCAAACGTGTGTAGTAATCTTGATTCTTTTCTGTTGATAGCTTATAATTCATTCATGCTTGTTCATCCTTAATTTGTTGATAAATTTCCTTATCTCTTTTATCTAATGCAAAGGCTAATAAATGAGTAACACAGGCCTTACTAAGGACAAAAAAGCAAAGAGCTGATAATGCTGAAAAAAGAGACGTTGAAGCACTGGAATCAAGTGAGAGAAGATGAAAGAAATTAGAAGAAATAGAAAGAAAGAGTTTATCAACTTCAGGCCTCTTTGAACAAGTAGTAGCAGTGTGAAAGACTTGAAATCACTTGTATCATGTTTCAGTTTAGAACTAGAGGCAATTATAGATTTTAAAACTGCACACACACACACACACACACATATATGTTTGTATGTATATATATACACTTGAACTAACATGCTGACAATAGGCAAGCTTACTTCATGTATGACTCATACTATATCTGGTCTACCGCGTCTCAGGATGTTGTATTCCATGCTCGACCAATTTGTCGAGCTAAGACAATCCTGAATATGTCATCAATTGCTCCGAAAGTGCAGATTACCACATTTGAGTGAGTTTGTTAACTACTTCATTGATTGGAACTGGCGCACTGAGAAAGCTGTGTTCTTGAAATTTTCACAGAGTCCATGATATTGTAGTTCCCGCACTCGTATAATCAAGATTGTAATATTTCTAGTTGTTTGATAATTTGTTTTGATAGATGATTGGTTGGGTCGGCTGTGCTAGGCCCAGGCCCATCTCCACACGTCTACGGCCCATCAGGCGTTAATCTCCCATGCAAACATAAAGATTTACGTAAAGATCTAAACCTAGCGTCCATGTCATATATAAGGTACTATTCTACCATGATACAGGTACGAGATTACAACCCTAGTTTTTTCTCTGTTCTCAGCGGCCAAAACTTCCTCAAAAGATTAACTTGAACGTCGGAGCGGCCTTTCGGGAATCAACCTCGGCGTGCCTTTATTTGTTTTGCAGATATTCAGCAGCTAAGGTCACACAGAATTATGTATCCATGCAATAATGTTCAGCCCCAGCAGAATCCGACTGAACCAGTTGGCACCCACCGTGGGGCCCGACATCAGGGCACCACATCCAGAAACACACAGGTCAGTCAGGTGGTAGCAGCCAATCCTGATATAGCCGCCGGCACAGCTCTTGCGATGCAGCGGATGGGTTTGCAGTTACCCGTCGCTCACCCACCACCGCATTATGATTCCCGCACTCAATCTTCGCATCCGAATGATCAACCACAGCTTCACAACCAAAATCAAGAAGAACAGAGCATAGTCTTGGAAGACGACGCCGAGGTCAATTCGCACCCCAATTTCCAGTGCCTCCTGGACGCAAATCCTCCTGTACCACTGCAAACCTCCCTCACCCAGAAACAGATAGAGGAAGCAGTTGATCTACTAATGCGCCAAATCATGCAGTCTCAACCAGAACAACAGCAGGCCCCTGCTCGACATATTGGTGTGACGGTCGATCACCACTCTGTTGAAGCTCTAGACGATCGAGTCAAGTATGGGAAAAATATCGATCGCAGTAATGCCGATCGAAACAATAATGGTGGAAACGACCGACCTGACAGTTAGCGAAGGTATTGGAGGCATAATAATATTGATGAGGGAGGAAGGCAGAACAAAAATACAGACGACCGACGTGGCACGAGGCCACAACCCAGGACGAGGGATGATAGAAATGCCGAACGACAAAATAACCAACCGGTTGGGGTCGTCAACATAATTTTTTAGGGCAATGCGGCAAGAGGGTCGACCTCAAAAGGTAGAAAGAGGTACGCCAGGCAGGTCGGTGAAGACTCGTCCGCTAAGAAACAAAAGCAGAACGATGGGATAATACTATTCGACGAATCCGATCTCGATGGTGTTAGCTGTCCCCATGATGATGCGTTGGTGGTCAATTTAAACATGAATGGAAATGAGGTGAAACGAGTAATGATCGACACGGGTAGCTCGGTCAATCTATTGTATTATGATGCCTTCAAGCAGATGGAGATACCGGAGGACTTGGTCAAAGAAATCACAGATTGCTTGATAACAAACAGATCGGTCTTCGCCTGGGAGATGAGTGATATGCCTGAAATTTTTCGGTCGATCGCATCGCATTCTCTGGGTATCCGAAAAGATTGCAAGCCGATTAGACAGAAGAAGCGATGGCACAGCAAGGAAAGGTAGGAGGTAATCAAGAATGAGATAGAGAGACTGCTCGATGCTAGGTTCATTCGAGAGGTCAAGTATCCTGAATGGCTGGCGAACGTTGTACTTGTGAAGAAGAAAAACGGAAAGTGGAGGATGTGCATCGACTTCACCGATTTAAATAAAGCATGCCCGAAGGACAGTTTCCCATTGCCAAAGATTGATCAACTAGTAGATTCTACATCGGGTCATGAGCTACTCAGCTTCCTGGATGCCTTTTCGGGTTATCACCAGATCCAAATGAGTCCCGAAGATGAAGAGAAGATGGCCTTCATAACTGACCAGGGCACGTACTGTTACCAGGTGATGCCGTTCGGTTTAAAGAATGCAGGGGCCACTTACTAGCGGCTCGTCATGGAAGTCTTTAAAAAGCAAATTGGTTAATTAGTTGAAGCCTATGTGGATGATATGGTGGTCAAAAGTAAGACAGTCACAGAGAATATAGAAAATCTCAAGGATGTCTTTCAGACCCTCAATAAATTTAAGATGACGTTGAACCCAAAAAAATGCGTCTTTGGTGTGGCATCCGGTAAATTCTTGTGATTCATGATTACTCAGCGGGGGATTGAAGCGAATCCAGAGAAGATTAAAGCCATCATCCAGATGCCCATGCCGCGATGTTTGAAAGATGTCCAGATACTGACTGGGCAGATAGTTTCTTTGAGCAGATTCGTCTTTAGGATGGGGGATAAATGCCTCCCGTTCTTCAAAATTCTAAGGAAAGCAGATGTCACCCAATTCCAATGGCGGGATGAGTGTGAGCGAGCATTTCAGCACCTAAAGCAGTATTTGACTAGCCCACCGGTTTTGTAGAGCCCCGCGGATGGGGAAAGTCTCATTATTTATTTGGCGGTCACAGAGGGGACAATCAGCGCAGTTCTCGTTCGATCGGAGGGTAACGAACAATTTTCGGTCTACTATGTCAGTAAGGTGTTGAGCGGGCCGGAAACGCGGAATACGCCCATCAAGAAACTGGCCCTTTCCCTGGTAACCGCGGCGCAAAAGCTCAGACCCTACTTCCAGAGTCACACGATCGAGGTATGAACCGATCAACCTCTCAGGCAATGCTTGCAGAAACCTGAAACTTCAAGACGACTGATAAAGTGGGCGGTAGAGCTAGGAGAGTTCGACATACACTACAAGCCGCGAACGATGATCAAAGCCCAAGTGTTGGCGGATTTTGTAGCAGAGATGAGTCAGCTGACCTCAAATGAACTACAGTCCACTTGGAGCTTATTTGTTGATGGATCCTCTAATGCTAAGGGATGCGGGGCAGGAGTGGTCTTGATCAGCCCATATCAGGAAGAAAAGGTGGAGTACGCCCTCATATTAGAGTTTAAGGCATCTAATAATGAGGCGGAATACGAGGCGCTAATAGCCGGTCTGCAGTTGGCAAGAGAGATGGAGGTAAAACATTTGAAGGTGTATAGTGATAGCCAGATAGTGGTCGAACAGGTCATGGGGCAATATGAGGCTAAAGGGAGCAACATGATCAGGTATCTGGAGCTGGTGAAGCAGGAGTTGGGTAATTTCGAGC
>JANZLX010000009.1:18080289-18092174 GCA_025531955.1 Erythroxylum orinocense
TTATTTTACGATATAAAATCATTGAAATAAAATAATGAGCAATGTTGATAAAAACATTAATATGTTTGTATACAATAATAATTGAGAAAAAAAAGAAGAATTTATCATAAAAATAAAATAAATAAATTATACCGACCAAAGAGCAAGAGTGAATAGAAAGTTTCAATTATGACGAAATACAAAGAAAAAGATAAGGAAAAAAGGAGTTATGTTGAATAAATACGAGAGAAATATTCAATTTTTTACTCATATTTAAATATTATATAATTTTTTGTACATAATTATTTAAAAATTTTATAAATAATTAACAAACAAATAAAATAATTATTAAAGAAATTAATATAAAAGATAATTTTGATAATAATATTATGATAAACATCAATATCTTAATAATAATTCAATAATAATTTGATAATATTTTAATAATATCTTTAATCTCTTATTCATGATTTCTCATTCCAACGAATACTCACACCCTTCCTTAGGAATAAAAGTACAGGATTACTTAAGATTCATTCCAATTTTGTCATTTTCTATTTTATCTGTTACTGGTAACTAAACAATTAAAAGTTAGAATTGTAAGTTGCATTTCTATTGGGACATCTTTATTATTGGTTGCTAAATAAGACCTAAGTGTTGTTTATATTTACAAAGCTAATGTTATTTAGTTCTTTTTGTTTTCTTTAGGCATTATAACTTGTAATGTTAATAAGGTTAGGGAATACGTTGTGAAGTGTCAAATTTGGAAGAAATTTCCTATGCGTTTGGTCATTTTATCGATTTATTTATATTTTCTTATGTAAAGGCCACTAGTTTGCTGCCTTTGCTAACTACTTTTCTTAATCATTGGTGTCATCAGGTGGAGAGTACAGTAGTTCTTTTTTTTTTTTTTAGTTGACGTGCTTAAACCCAAGGAAAAAACTACAGATGAGTTATATGAGGGAGATAAATGTCAACTGAGTCAGCTATCAGTAAAGGAGAATGTCCCTCAATAATCTTGTGAAACCAATGAACTCCTAAAGGCAAGCTACAGCTATAATTAGTTAACCAATCCACATAATGATTACCCTTTCGATCAAAGTTATGAATACTATACCAGGCTTGGTACCGGATTGAGCTCTGGAATAGAACTGCACCGGTATCGGTCAATACCGGGTACCGTTTCGAAAACTTTTTCAAATTTATGAAATAGTCCCTAAAATTTTTAAAAATTGCAAAACAGTTTATCTTGGTATATTATACAGTTATACTGTATACTTTACTAATTTACTGTTTACATTAATCATGCTTTCAAAAATCTTAATAATAAATAATAATAACAATTAATATAAAATAACAATAATTTTTTTTAATATTTCACATCTAAATAATAATTACAATTAATATAAAAAAGATAATCATCATCTTTCAAATATAAAATTAAGAATAAATAAAGTATTTAAAATATTATAATAATACAATTTTATCATTTTAATAAATAATATTACATCAAAAGATTCAAACACATCCAATAAAAAGAACAATAAATATTACAAAAAGAGTTGATGACCAAGAAACAATCAAGTAGCAGTTAAACCTAAAGTAAAAACATTACAATTACATTACGTATATAGAATTTAACATAAACATCAAATACATTTAAAATTCAAAGAAGAGGAAAAAAAACCTGGAATTCAATCGTCAATGGGAGAAAATTCGCTAGAACTGCACTGACCCCAGTGATCATTTGGTACGAAATCCTCATCACTGAGAGGAGCTTCATCATCATTATCATTTAAATTTAATGCACCAAGTGACATGTCAGTTTTTTCCCATCCAAGATTATCTTCCAAATTCAAATCACTCACATAAACCAAATTGGGTTCTTCAGAAGTCCAATCCGCCAAAACATCAATATTATCAATGACAATTGGATCATTTGAACAACTTGTGCTACTAAAACTCCTAGTAAATAATTAAATTTAATTATTAGAAAATTATAAGAAATTATATCAAAATTAATAATGATAATAATGAAAATAGCATACCTCTCTCGAAACTTTAAATTGTAGCGAACATAAACCAAGTCATTCAACCTCTTATGCTCTAATCTATTCCTTTTCTTGCAATGGATAAATTCAAATGTGCTCTAACTTCGTTCACACCCAGTTGCACTTACACATTGACTTAAAATCTGAATCACAAACCTTCTCAATTTTGGAACACTACATCCGAATTGATCCCACAAAAAACTACAAGTTATAAGATAACAAAAGTAGTATTATAAACAAAATAAAGTGATAAATAATTTTCAACAAATAAAAAATAGGAAATAAGTAATACCTGGAAAAAAGTTTTCCGCTTTGTCGAATAGCGATCGGCATTCCAAAATCTCCATAAGACAACTTATAAAGCTCCATTTGTGAGCTTAAAAGATCTTGCATTGAGTCATGAGGAACCATTGTTGTAATTGTGAAAAGCATTCCTCTACTAACTTCAGCTTGTTTTTCAACATCCAGTCTAAAATACACATTAGGATTCAAAAATGCCCCAACTGCAAACAATGGAGAAGAAAGTTGTCTTCTCCTTCTCTCATTAATGATTGAGAGATATGGTAGGTATAAAGAAGACTTATTTTTCATATTGGTCTTAATTGCTTCCGTCACTCTCTCCATAACATAAAAAATATAACTCATTGTTGGCTTTTCTTCACTATCAGCCAATCGAAGCACCCTCACCAAAGGCTTACAAACTCGGATAACGAATTGACACTACGACCAAAATTTCCTATCTTCTAGTATAATACTACAAACCTCCATTCCAGCATTAGACCTAGCATGTTGAGATGCAACCCACTTATCACTTGTAAACATTTGCCTTAACTATTTCTTCATCGAAACAAAAGACTGAAGTGATAAGAAATTTGTTGCAAATCTTGTCATAGTAGGGCGGCACAGATTTCTACCATTGGTAAATTTCCTTCTCATCAAATTCAAAACCCATGCACGATTATAAATGAATTTTTTCACCTTTTTAGCCTTCTGCATAGTCTCATCAATAACAGGAAAATACCTAGGATCTCCTATAATCTCCAGTATTAAGTCATTGCAATGTGCAACACAAGGAATCCAAAAAATGAATTATAGGTATTCCGCAACCTTTTCCCTGCTGCTTTATAAGAGAAATCATTGTCAGTAATAAACTAAACAATGTTTTTCACCCCTACTTCATTCACAACTTCATCAAATATCCCAAACAAAGTCTCAACATTTCTAATCAAGCCAGAGGCATCAATAGATTTCAAAAACATAGAGCTATTCGAAGAATAAACTAAAAAATTGATAATAGGCTCTTGTCTCCTATTTGTCCAACCATCACACATAATTGAGCACCTATAAGTACCCCAACTCACTCTTCTTTCAGCCAAATAAGTTCTAATTTCAAAAACAACACAACTCAAAAATTTACCCCTTAAGTCATCGATCGATGACCCTTTATATCCTGGACCATAAGAGGCTATTGCATCTATCATAGGTTGATAATAATATGATTGAAAAGCATTGAATGACGAACCTGTATCATACCACCATCTAGCTACTGCCATATCAACATTGTGAGCCGCATCTCTTGATTGCATTGCATTACGAATTGAAGGTTGGACTCTAGGAGTTGTTCACGATGTAAAGAAATTAGACACCTGTCTTCTTCTCTTCCTCACACCGGATTCTTCAGGATCCTGAGGCTGAGATAGAACACTACTAGTACCACTTCCACCTTCAACATTTTGATAATCACCACGGAAACTAGAAAACAAACTTCCACTACCAATTTCAAAATTCAATCTTGCCCTTCTATCTTTCTCAAATTGATGTTCATCAAGCAATGTTTTCATCTGTCACTTCACATCATGACTTACTTTTTTACATGCTTCCACATCTCCTTTAACCTCAGCTAAATGCCTTTTCAATCGAGTAATTCCTCCACCTTTCAAATGCTTATTACAAAACAAGTAAATGGTATGATTCTTTTAACCGGGAACCATACCAGCGTGAGCCCAAGCTGGATCACTGTACCTTCCTGAATTAGGTTAATCGGGAGTATTTGAACTTCCTTCCATTTATTTGTACACAAAAATAAATAACACATAATTTCAGTACACAATGACAATAAGCATATCCATCTTATATAATATAACTCATTCTGTATAAGTCAAATGCTATCAATTCAACACGTTCAACATATATAATAAGTAACGCAAAATATACTCCAACAATTTGCAATTTCAACAATTACAAAACAATCATAATGTCATTTTCATTTCCAACTATTTCCAATTTTAACAATCAGTCAATCACAAAAACAAAACAACAAAAACAAAACATTCATTTTTGTTTTTCCATTCTTAACTATTTCCAATTTCAACACTCACAAAATATACATCAACAAATTCCATTTCCAACAAGTTCCAATTTTCAACAATCACAAAACATACATCAACAAATTCTATTTTCAACAAGTTCCAATTTCCCACAATCACAAAACATACATCTACAATTTTCATTTTTATCAATTTCTAACAATTTCCAATTTCCAAATATCACAAACATACATAAAAAAATTCCATTTCCAACAAGTTCCAGTTTCCCACAATCACAAAACATACATCTACAATTTCCATTTTTATCAATTTCTAACAATTTTCAATTTCCAATTATGATAAACATACATCAACAAATTCCATTTTCAACAAGGTCCAATTTTCTACACTTACAAAAGATACATCTACAATTTCCATTTTTATCAATTTCTAATAATTTCCAATTTCCAACTATCACAAACATACATCAACAAATTTTCATTTTCAACAAATTCCAATTTCCCACAATCACAAGACATACATCTACAATTTCCATTTTTATCAATTTCTAACAATTTCCAATTTCCAACTATCATAAACATACATCAACAAATTCTATTTCCATTAAGTTCTAATTTCCCACAATCACAAAACATACATCTACAATTTCCATTTTTATCAATTTCTAATAATTTCCAATTTCTAACAATCACAAAACATTCATCAACAAATTCCATTTCCAACAAGTTTCGATTTCCCACAATCATAAAACATACATCTACAATTTCTATTTTTATCAATTTCTAACTGTTTCCAATTTTCAACAATCACAAAACATATATCAACAAATTTCATTTCCAACAAGTTCCAATTTTCCACAATCACAAAAACATACATCTACAATTTTTATTTTTATCAATTTCTAACAATTTCTAATTTCCAACTATCACAAACACATATCAACAATTTCCATTTTTATCAATTTCTAACAATTTCCAATTTCCAACTATCACAAACATACATCAACAAATTCCATTTCTAATAAGTTCCAACTTCCCACAATCACAAAACATACATCTATAATTTCCATTTTTATCAATTTCTAACATTTTCCAATTTCAAATAATCACAAAACATACATTAACAACTTCCATTTTTATCAATTTTTAACAATTTCCAATTTCCAACAATCACAAATCATACATCAACAAATTCTATTTCCAACAAGTTCCAATTTCCCACAATCACAAAATATACATCTACAATTTTCATTTTTATTAATTTCTAACAATTTTTAATTTCCAACTATCACAAACATACATCAACAATTTCCGTTTTTATCAATTTCCAATTTCACACAATCACAAAACATACATCAACAATTTCCAATTTTATCAATTTCCAATTTCACAAAATCACAAAACATACATTAACAACTTCCTTTTTTTTTAATCAATTTCTAACATTTTCCAATTTCACACAATCATAAAATATACGTTAACAACTTCCATTTTTATCAATTTCTGACAATTTTCAATTTCTAACAATCACAAAACATGCATCAACAAATTCCATTTCCAACAAGTTTCAATTTCCCATAATCACAAAACATATGTCTACAATTTCCATTTTTATCAATTTATAATTTCTAACTATCACAAACATACATCAATAATTTTCATTTTTATCAATTTCCAACAATTTCCAATTTCACACAACCACAAAACGTACATCAACAATTTCCATTTTTATCACTTTCCAATTCCACACAATCACAAAACATACATTAACAACTTCCTTATTTATCAATTTCTAATAATTTCCAATTTCACACAATCACAAAATATACATTAACAACTTCCATTTTAATGATCATCAACAATTTCATTTTATTATGAAAACAATATTTAATTTGATAAAAATTATGTGAGAGTACAAAAATTATATTTATGTTATTTATAGTATCATAATTTTCAAATTAAGTGTTACAAAATTTTCAATTTGATTCTAAGGATCTTAAATCTTAACAATAGCCCTTTTGTATTGCCAACCGAAGTACCAAACCAATGCAAGTTCAATTTCTACATTTGTTGATTTAAAAAGGATTTTTCATTATATTCTAATTTTGTGCCTTAAATTACAATTTTTTCTGGTCAACTTTCAAGGTAAACCGTAAACATGTTTCATTATGTTATAAATTTATGCCCTTAATTTATAATTTGCAACTTCATATAATCAAAACCAAATTACAACCTAAACATCCATGAACCAAAACAACACAAATGACATTTATTTCAGATTCAAAATTTCAGATCACATTTCCAACTCCAAGTCTCCAACCAAAATTTCAACCAACACCGTGCATCATCCATGATCCAACTGAAATTCCAAAACCCAAATCACGCAACAAACCAACAACATAAAAAATCATCCAAGTCTCCAACACTGATCCAACCAAATCCACCAGAAATTCACAATCCAACTATCCAAGTATCAAATCCAACACAACAACAAATTTAATTAAGTATGAAATTTTAGAAATTAGAAAAAAATTCATAAAACTGGCTTCGAGTTTTGTCACGGGTCAGAGTGTCGACCCGTCTCTGGTGGCTTCCCTACGGTATCGCAGTGCTGCGGTGCGGCAGCGAGGAGCAAAGAAGGTGGTGGCGTCTGGTCTGCATGGAGGAAGGACGAAGCGAAGGCGGCGAGAAGCGGAGAAGGAGGCAAGCGTCGAGGAAGAGGTGAGCGACGGCGACGGTGGGAAGGGCAGAGGCGGGCGGCGGCAACAAGGAGAAGGCGGCGCGACACAGAGATGAGAGAAGAAGGAGAGGAGGAGCGTTGTCTGCATGGGGAAAGAAAGACCGAAAGTCAGGGGGTAAGGTAGAAATTTTTAGGTTAAAAATTTTTCAAAATTGCAATTAGGTCCTTGGGATTTTTTAACTTTACGGTATCGACTGCTATAGTCCGGTACTGTCGGTATCGGTCAGTACCGACTAAAAATTACTAGTACTGACCGGTATTTTTGGCCGATATCGATGGTGCTAGAATGGAACGAAACTCATAATATTGGGTTAGACAAATCGAGTTTCATGCTGTGTATGTTCGATCGACGCAAGTTTAAGTCCTGAGGCTCAGTTTACTCAAACCTCATGCCAGGCTCTTACAGTGACGAAAAGAAAGGAGCAATTGGATAGTCACACAGTTATTGGACATACGGGAAAGTAGCGGAGGAAGAGACTGGCGAAGTGGTAAGGAACAAAACAAAGGTTAAAATTAAAAAAATAATTTTTATAATTCATTAAATTATTACTTTTATATAATAAATACCGATATTTTACGTATCAGTTCATACAATTCATTACCTTTTTTTAGTATGATATCATGACTTTGATGGGATTTATATTGAGTAATCATGATTGTGTAGCAACCGCAAAAATTATGTATTTTGGACTTTATTTCATCCAACTATGCAGCAAATCAAAAATAAGATCCTTTGTTCTCAAAGTTGGTGTGGCCTTTGTTCCGGTACAATCCTGGATGTTCAATTTTTGTGGGCTCTTTTTATTGAATGGATAGATTTTTATGAAATAGAGCTAGAACAGAGTAATGAGAACAAATGATCTGGTTCCAAATCAAAGACTTGCAGCATCTTTTCAGACTACTTCCTAATAAAGAGATATTAAAAGATATTAAAGTTGGTGAAGAGTGAAGACAACTAAAAATGTTTTATTATTATTACAAACTAGTAACAATCATTAATAAATAAATACCTAAAAAAAATACTTTTCTATTGCATTGAAAGTGTTACAAAATCAAAACATGATCAGATTATAACTCATCCTTAGATCATGTTTAACTATACTATGTAACTATTTGGGCATGTTTGGTAAATAATAATGAAAAGGTGGGAATGGATATGTCACTTGCATTCCTTAATATTTGCTTGTTTGGTTGATAGGATAAGATAAGGATTGACAAATTTAGAATGAATTTTAAATAATCCTGATTTTTAGACTGACAAACTTAGATTCGATTTTAAATAATCCTGATTTTTTATTCTTAAGATATATGCGGGTATAAAATGAAATAATAAAATATATATTTAGACAATACATCATTCTTATTATTATCAACATATCATATTAATTTATTTAATAATCATTTTATTTTATTTTAATAATTTTATATAAAAAATAAGTACATTATGGTTTTTAAATTTTTTCTTATAAAAAACATACAAAATTGTTTAAAAATTAATAATTTATTGAATCATTAATGAAAAACGGTAGGGGTGCAGTAGTTTCATAAAAATCTTTGATTTACCGCAGTCGTTTATAGCATAATCAAAAACTAGAAACAAAATTAAATGCAAATATATAAATCAACACCGAAATTTGGTAATGCAATTCGACACACCTTGCTTACATCTGCGGGACCTTTACCCAACTTAATTCTTTCACTAACGACAATAGTTTTATACAAGGCTTTATTGAGCCAATACCACTCAACCCTTGACACTAATCCTCGTCCTCACAACCCGTGAAAGAATTTCACACCCAATAGTACGACCGTCTTGTATTAACCTCAATAGAGAATTTTCTCAAACAATGTTTAATGATAACGAAACAAAATAAACAACTCAAGTGATTAAATAAAATTCAACATAAATGAAAACACTTGAGAAAGAAAAGAAGAATAACTTCCCGATAGGTTCAGCTCCACTGAAATAGGTCTGAAAGTTGTCACCACATATTATAGGCTATTCACATAAATAGCAGTATTAACTCACAACTGCAACAGGAAGACATCAAGTATGATAGTCCATGCAAACAAGCTTCACACACAATTCAGCAAACCCACACCACGATTAACCTTGGCAAAAATCACACACAATATGCAGAGCAACCTAGCTGTAAGCCATACAATGAAAATCTAGACCCAGTCATTACCACTCTAAGATGTCACATCCACAAAGAAAACAATTAACAACGTTGCAGCGCAAGATGAAATTATATCAACATAGAGATCCTCTCGTTAGTGCTTTCATGCATTGTATTTCAAACACCAGGACAAATAGAACATGGTCTCATTTGACACACACCTACGACCAACCCACACTTGACAAAGACAAAGTCACCTCACGTTAGTGCTTTCATGCATTGTGTTTTAATCACTAGAACAAATAGACCATGACCTCACTTGACACACACCTCTCTAACTTCAGCAATTATGCAATACCCCTCAAATCACCAAAATAGTTAGATAAAAGCCTCACTTTTTCACACACACCCCCTGCAGCCAACACCCAAAAAAACAATCACCAGATCACACACATGAGAAGTCTAGAAAAGCAGTTCACGCACACAGAGGGTTGAGACTTGGAATCACACACGTAAAGACATCTCAAGCAATCTTACGAAATTATTCAATAATCCAACGTGATCTCCATACACTACCAATAATAATAGACTTCTATTTTACTTCAAGTCTTATCCAAGAATCCAATTCAAATAAGTTTTTTTCTCCAACAACACCAAGCAGTCACTCCAGTCACTCTCTCCTTGGTTGGTCTCTCCTTCATTATTCATCCAGCTACTCTCCACTATCAGCAAATCCTTCACTCAGTCTCTCCTTTATCAGAAGCTCTCCACCTCTTTAGGCTTGCACGCGTCATTTGTAGTTTCACTTTAGACACTCAGCAACTCTATCGTAACTTCACCGGTTACTAGCTCCATCGCATGTCACCCGCTAGTTCCTGCTCAAAAGGGTCCCTCTCAATCTCTTGTCTCCCTCCAGGGTTGCATACATCCCCCTAGATATACAACCTGCCTAAATACTGACTCTCGATCCGACACCGACAAACACCCTATTAACTCGATTCCTATATATTGGTCTGATTTTTTGTGTGCTTTATGTTTGTTTCTGCAGCTTGCAATTGGATATGAGTTCATTGCGTATATCGTTGTATTGTGATTTGTCAATGGATTATTAGTTATGATCAGGGCTTGAAATTTTGGAATTGGATATATTGCAAAATCTTAATGTTGCTGGCTAAATTTTTTTCTTTTTGGAATTTTATTTATTAGAATTGTCCTATTTTGTTAAGGAAAATTAAGATAAGCTATTTCTGAACCCCGTGCTTTGCACGGGTTGTTACAAAGTAAATAATGAATTTTAACTACAGAATTGAAAGGCAAACACAAGTACAAAATCTACATATTGCATGTCATAAAATAAAATTATGATAAAATAGGAATCTAACAGACTAAATGAGTCCCAAAACATGAGAGCCATATTTATACAAATACAAAAAATAGATAGTTTACTATTCAAGTACAAAATACTTACAGGCCCCAAAATAAATAGATAGTTTACTAAACAAAAAGTAGCTGACAAAAAATTGGTCATTCTTGAACATTTCATAATTAAGTTAACTTTTCTCTTTTGATTTTGGTGGTCAATTTAGTTGAAGACGTTTGTGGTGATATTAAATCACATAAAGGCATATCATTCTCAAAAGTTTCTCCTATTGGTCTCTTCATTTTGGAAATCTAGGGTGTCATTTGAGCTGAGGAAATAATGCCTATTTCAGTTTGACAAATTGCAGCTCTATTATCTTGTAATTAAATAAACTCAATAAGTGGAATACACAATACATGAATATATTGAAAAATAGATGTACATACTTTGTTATCAACTACAGATCGAGAAATACACCTATCAAGAATGTTTTCTGAAAAGTAGTTGAATGATTCAATTTGATTTGAATCTGGCAAAATGAAAAGTATCTTATAAGAGAAGTAGATAGGTTGGCACTTTCTATAGGTTGCTATGTTATTGTTTTTTCATCAAACAAGAAAATTCAACTTCGTAAAGCAAGAGATTGTCTTACAATTTCAATTGCAGAAAACTGATTGTGGTGCATTTGATTGAATAGAATCCTAGCATAAATTTAAATGAATAAGAATAATCATTCATATGTGATCCATATTATACATAATATTAATGGTATGTACATACTTGTTTGTTCACAGTAGGCAATGATGACAGAGGTACAATATCAATAGGAATGTTAGTGATTCATCCATAATTGAATCCTGCAAAGCAAAACTCAATAATTGATTACTGAATGCCTATTTACATCTAATTAATTTAACAATCAATGGTTTTATAATAAGATATTATATATCTAAATTGTTTAATATAGTTTCAATGAAAAGAAGAAAAATTAGATAATTGAACTTGGTAGGAAATCAATCATATAGTTTGCAAAGTACTAATTATAGCCAAGCCTCCAGCAAAATTAATTTGCTACAATAATAAGATTATAAAAATAAAGAATACTGAAATTTTTTTGATAGAACAAAAAAAATTGGATTGTGTAAAGTGGTATTAATACTCACAGCTTTGTTAGGATTTATCAAGACCAGTGGTCCTACTAAAAGATCAGTAGCAGTAGCAGAATCACTCAAATAACATTCCTGGAAAAATATTGTATTTCATGAGATCAATATTGCTACAATATATACATATCTGTGTATATCAATGA
>JANZLX010000009.1:18165839-18178423 GCA_025531955.1 Erythroxylum orinocense
GGCTCAGACTCGAGGAGTAGGGGGCTTATGGTTGGGTCGGCTGTGCTAGGCCCAGGCCCATCTCCACACGGCCACGGGCCATCAGGCATTAGACTCCCATGCAAACACAAAGATCTACGTTAAGACCTAAACCTAGCATCTATGTCATATATAAGGTACTATTCTACCATGATACAGGTACGACAATACAACCCTAGTTTTTTCTCTATTCTCTGCAACCAATTTCCTCTCAAAAAGACTGACTTGAGCGTCGGAGGGGCCTTCCGGGAACTAACCCCCAATGTGCCTTTATTTATTTTGTAGGTATTCTTTAGCTGAAGTCAATCAAAATCATGGATCCAAGCAATAACGTTCAACCCCAGCAGAATCCGACTGAACCAACGGTAATCATTTATTCTTCTTAACCAACCATCATAATTATAATGATTATATCCATTGTCATTCGTCGCTATATTCATTCTCATTCATATTACTATTTTTTCATGTGAACCAACCGCCCCCTAAGTATTAGAATATGGTCCAAATTAATGACCTTATTTTATATACATATATGTATTACTATTAATATAATGATAAAGTTTTATTTGGTCTATATTTCCATTTTAATAGTGGAATAAATCTCAACCTTTTATTCTAATCATTTGATGGACTTATTAAATTAAAAGTTAGATATAAAAATTGATCTCTCTACTAATTAAGGTTATAGATTATTTTCTATCAAGTTTCTAAAACTGCAAGAGAGTCAAGAGAGAAAAAACTAATTTTAATCAAAAACTTGTAAAGTTTCTCAATTGCTTTTCAATAATGACATCTTCTATTCCGGGTACGCAATATTACTTTTTTATGATCTGTAATAATTGCTTATTCAAGATCGTAAAGTTATGAATGTCAATTTTAATTTATGTTATAAAGGTCATATTTTTACATGTGTTTTAAACAACCAATTTGTTCATCTATTTGACTATCATTATTTGATCATGGTTGTCAAATATTTTAATGTTTGAAGAGTTTTTGATTATCCATTATTAATGGTTTCTATATTAAAAAATATATAAAGATTATTGTGGTTATGAAAATTTTAAGATGATATTGTTTTCTTTAGGATTTTAATTCAAGTAGAATTTTAAAAAAGAAAAATAAGCATAACAACCTTGCTAGAAATTGAACTTAGGTTTCTTAGAAAACTTAAGCATCCTAACCATTGGGTGACAACAAATAATTAGTATAAATTTTACTATAACTATTATCAACGTTCAAACTTCATGTTAATTTTATGCAAATTATTAGTGAATTTAAAATTATATGTTATGTCTTAAATTTATACATGACATTATCAAAAGGATAATTTGTTAGTCACCAAAGTGACCAAATTAATTAGGCGAGTCTTTGTCATGTATAAATAGTCATTTATTTATAAAATATTAATACTTATTATTGAATTAATTATATGGATAAATGATATTTATTAGTTGATAGAATTTAGAATTTACCCAAAGGTAGATTAATACTCTGTGACTAATAAACATAATAGAGGAAAATCGATATTCACTTGTCAAGTTTGTTATATATCCAAATATATTGATTGTATTTGATGAGTTTTTGTTTGATTACTTGATAAAGTTTGTATGAGATTAAACTTATAATAATATACTGATGAGTTTGGCCAAAGGAACCCTAAAGTATATTCTAAATGTTTAATTATTTGAATATAATAATTTATTGAGCATTTATTTATTTACAACTATTTCTCTTCATTTGCACGCTTCTTTTGTTACCATGTTTAAATAGTGCAAACAAGTCAAGTTTCATTTAGATGTTCTGGATCTTGATTTAGCATTCTTGGAAGAAAAACCTACAGACATTACGGATGCAAGCAATGAGGTTGAGAAGACAAACTATAAAGGGTGAGAAAGATCTAACATATTATGTCATAATTTTATGCAAATGACTATTGCCAACAATGTTAAGACCATTATTTCACAAAATGAAAGTGTTAAAGAATACCTTAAATTTGTGAAAGAACTTTTGCACTCTGAAAATAATTCTCTTATCTATACTTTAATGATTGAACTCACAACCATGAAGATTGATAGGTCATAGAGCATGCAACAACATGTTTTAGAGATAACATTGTAGCAAAAATTAAAGATGCTAGGTATGACAGTTGATAACTCCTTTTTAGTACAATTCATTATAAACTCATTACTTGCTGAGTGTCGACCTTTTCAAATTAACTACAACATTATAAAGGATAAGTGAATGTTAATGAATTGTTCAGTATCCTTATTCAAGAGGAAATAAGGCTAGAGAATCAAGAGGTTCATTGTATTATCCTTATGGGTCAAGGAGTTGTCAAGATCACAAGCCAAAGGCTAAGAAGTTTAAGAAGAAAGCACCTACTAGTGTGACACAAGTTACTGCTAATGTTGATAAGAAGGAACAAAAGACATATAAGCGTCATTTTTGTAAGAAAGAGGGACATTATCAGAAAGATTATATGAAACGTAAGGCTTGGTTTGAAAGGAAAGGGATTATTTACAATCCAAACCATAAACCCAAATAAGAACTTTCTGTTTGTAGAAAACCATAAGAAGGTTCCAATTGAAGCCCTAGGAACTTATCGTCTAATATTAGATACTAGTTACCACTTAGATTTAATACAAATTCTCTATATACCTTCAATTTCTAGAAACTTAATCTATGTTTTTAACTTGATGAAAGTGGGTTTACTTTTAAGTGTGGTGATGGTTGTTTTAGTTTATGGGTTAATTACTAAAAAAGCCTAAAATTTCGTCAATTTTTTAATTATAGCTTAAACTTTGAAAAGTAACAATAAAATATCCAAACTTTCAATTCTTTTCAATTATAGCCTGAACTTCAAAAAATAGCAATAAAATGCTCAAACTTTCAATTTTTTTCGATTCTAGCCCGATGTAAGTATTTTTGTTAAGTTTGTTGACGTGACTTATAACATGTTTCAGAAACCTTAATTATTAATACACGTCATTTAAAATTATCATAACAAATAAAGATTAATGAAACGATGTTGTTTAATCATATAATTAAAAGGACATCGTTGTTTGAAAATAGCCTAAATCAGATTACACAACCCCAAAGATCTTACACTTGATTTCAATTTTTTCCTTCATTTTCAGTTTGCTCTCTCGACACCCTCACCCTTCGATTTTTAGATTATACAACCCTAATGCCCTCACACTAAGGACATCAAGAGAGCGGATTAAAAACGAAGAGCTTACTAGTACAGTACGCTATAATGTGAGAGTAGTTTAGGGCATTAGTAGAATAAACAGAAAACAAAGGGCGAAGGACATCAGGAGAACAACATATTACATCAGGCTAGAATTGAAAGTTTAAGCATTTTATTGACATTTTTTGAAGTTTGGGCTAGAATTGAAAAAAATTGAAAGTTTAGGCATTTTACTGCTACTTTTTAAAGTTTTAGCTATAACTGAAAAATTAACAAAATTTTTGGCTTTTTTGTAATTAACCCTTAGTTTATTTTAACATAATTTCATTATTTGTTATAGAATTCTTATTTATGGTTTATATAACTTGAAACTTTAAAAAATTCCTATTTTCTATTTATTATATATACCATTAGAGCTAAAAGTAGCATAACGAATAATAATTTTGTTTACTTATGGCATAAATGTTTAAGTCATAAATCTCAAAAAGGATTGGAAAGATTGGAAAAGAATGAAATTCTTCCAAATTTATATTTTACTGATCTCGATATATGTGTAGATTGCCTTAAGGAAAAGCAGAATAAACATAATAAAAAAAGAGCCACGAGAAGTACTCAAATCCTTGAAATTATACAAACCATTAGATATGGAGCTTTTAACACTCCAACTTTTAGCGGAGAAAAATATGTTATCACCTAAATAGATGATTTTTCATGTTATGAATATGTATATTTGCTTAATGAAAAATTTCAAGTTGTAAACACCATTGAGATGTTTGTAAATGAGGTTAAAGGTAAGTAGATTAAAAAAAAGTAAATTTTGTAAGATTTGATAGAGGTGGTGAAAATTATCAAAATTAAGCTAAATTAGGACAATATCTAGGTCCATTAATAAAGTTTCTTGAGAACATGGCATATGTGCATGGAATATTATGCCAAATACACCTCAACAAAAATGGTGTGGTAGAAAGGGATAATAGGACATTAATAGATATAGATAGGGGTATGATGAGTAATTCTTCATTACCTAAAATTTTAAAGATACGTGCATTTAAAACTACTGTATATTTGTTAAATAAGATTCCTAGTAGAGCAGTACTTAAAACTCCTTTTGAGTTATGGATTGGAAGGAAACCTAGTATGAGGCACTTGCATGTTCAGGGTTATCCAACATAAGCATGAGTTTATAATCCATAAGAAAAGAAATTAGATTCTTGAACATTTAGTGGTTACTTAGAGAAATTTAAAGGGTATAGGTTTTACTGTCTAAAATATAGTCCAAGAATTGTTGAAACAGCTAATGCCAAGTTCATTGAAAATGGTGAAGTTAGTGGGAGTATTGAAAAAAGTGTTGTGGATAGTAATGAAATAAGGGTTAATGTTCCATTACCTATAAATTTTTCAGTATCCACATCTATACCAAATATTGTCCCAGTGTTCGAAGAACAAAATAATTCTAAACAAATCTTGGATGAAACAACAACTTATGAAGAAACTAACTTACAACTAATTAATTTAAATGAACCACATGGAATAACTTTGAATAAACCTATAAGAATAAGGAGATTAACTATTCCTAATGATTATATGGTTTATTTATAAGAGTCAGAATTTGACTATAGCATTAATAATCATCTTGTTTCATTTTCACAAGCTACAGAAAGTGATAAGTTTGATAAATGAATTGATGTCATGAATGATGGGTTAAATTTAATGACACAAAATAACGCCCAGTACCTTATTGATTTGCTAGAAGGATCTAAGCAAGACAGATGCAAAATGGTCTTAAGACCAAAAGTGACTTTAATAACAATATTTAATAGTATAAAGCTAAACTTGTTGCCAAAGGATATACTCAAAAGGATGACATTGATTTTAAAGAGACATTTGTACTTGCCTCAAAGAAAGAATCAATGAGAATATTCATGGCATTAATGACTTATTTTGATTTATAGCTACATCAAATGGATATAAAAATTGCCTTTCTAAATGGTGTTCTCGAGGAGGAAGTTTATATGGATCAATATGAAGCTTTTCCATAAAATGAAAGGGACACATAGTGTGTAAACTTAAGAAATCAATATATAAACTTAAACAAGCTTTCTGAAAATGGTATATTAAGTTTAATGATACCATAACGTCCTTTAATTTTTAAGAAAATATTATTGATTTTTTATCTACCAAAAGATTAGTGGGAGTGAGTTTATATTTCTAATTCTATATATTGATGATATTTTACTTGCTGCTAATTATTTGGACATATTATATAAGACTAAATATTTTCTCTCTAAGAATTTTGATATGAAAGTTATGGAAGAGGCATCCGTTGCGAAAAAGAATTCAATATTTTGAAATAGATCACAAGGACTAGTAGGGTTATCTCAGAAATACTATATCGAAAGAATTCTTGAGAGATTTAATATGAACAAATGTTCAAGAGGAATTGTATCAATACAAAGGGGATAAATTTAGTCTCATGCAATGTTTAAAGAATGATGTGGAACGTAATAAATGAAATACATTCCATATGCTTCTATTATTAGTAGCCTGATGTATTTGCAAACATGCACGAGACTCAATATTAGCTTTACAGTTGAAATACTAGGATATATCAAAGCAATCATGGTATAAACTATTGGAAATCTTCAAAGAAAGTCTTAAGGTATCTTTAAAGAACAAAGGACCATATGCTCATATATAGAAGATCAAATTCATTAGAAGTAATTGAACATTCAAATTCATATTTTAGTGGATTTATTGAACGTTTGGTTATTTGCTTCTACTAGCAGAAGTAACAATTTCATGGAAAAGTATTAAACAATCTATCATTACTTCTTCCACTGTGGAAGTAGAATTAGTATCTTGTTTTGCGATTACAATTCATGCCTTATGGTAGCAAAACTTAATTTTAGAGCTTAAGGTTGTTGACATCATTACTAAGTCGTCGATAATTTATTGAGATAATTCTATAACAATTTTCTTCTCCAAGAATAACAAGTACCCTAGAGGTGCTAAACATATGGAGTTGAAATATTTTGTCGTAAAGGAGGAAGTTTAGTAACAAATAATGTGTATTGAACATATTAAGATAGATCTTACGATTGCATATCCCTTAACTAAAGGCCTTCCACCAAAGATATTTAAGGAATATGTTCAAAGAATAGGCCTTAGTTATATTGATGATTGTTTTTGATAACTTTTTGACACTTTTGGGTTCAATAAAGTTTTTTATCAATAATTCTCTTTTTTATTATGAATGTGCACATGTAAATGTTATTAAATAAGAAATAAAATTTTCAACAAGACATTAATGTAGACCTTTATGGTATTTATATATCACTTATGTTACGTGATTTGATAAATTATTAGTGTTATGGTGTATGAAAGGAAATATTCGCCTGCATTATGTGGTTTATGTGGTTAAATGAGTGGAGGTAAATTATGAAGATATTAAGAGATTTATTTATATGTGCCTAATGTTTACACTACTTAAATAAAGTTTGAAGTATTAGGCCAACTGAGAAAATGTTAAAATGTAGCCCAAATATATATATATATATATATATATATATATATATATCACCATTAATATAATAGAAGAGTTATATTTGGTTTATAAGTCCCATTTAATAGTAGAATAAATCTCAACCGTTTATTTTGATCGCTTGATGAATGTATCTGATTAAAAGTCATAAATATATAAATTGATCCTCTCTTTACTAATTAAGACAATAAATTATTTTTCAAGAAGTTTCTGTAATGATAAGAAAGTCAAGAGATAAACTAATTTTAACCGAGAACGCGATAAAATTTCTCGATCTCTTTTCAATAATAACATCTTCCACATTAGGTACGCAATATTACACGCCTATGATTTGTAACAATTGTTTATTCAAGATCTTAAAATAATGGATGTTATTTTTGATTTATATCATAAAAATCATATTTCTACGGTGAGTTTGGATTAGCTCCATTTAGGTTCTGCAGGCAATTTGTATGAAGGAATCTCCTACTACCTTTTAGTTCAATGCGCAAATTTGCTTATTAAATTTGGAGGCAGAACAGAGAGGTGAACACATTTTTCACCTCGGTTAAAATCCTGTTCCACTAATGGCATTGGTGTTATAATGTGGCTCTTGATTTCAGGGAACTATTAAATTATCAAGCTCGATAGATCAAAAACAGTGTTTATACTCGAATTTCTTTTCTGTTCTGCAATCTTTGGCAAGTAAATAGTGCCGAGTTCACTTCATTCAACGGTTCTGCTGGTATCAGAACGCGGAAATCCAAATTCTCCAACGGAACTTCTCACATGATTCCGTGATTGAAGTACGAACGGGTAGATCCTTTTCTTTGATTATAAATCGTATAGTTGTGAAGTACTTTGGAAACTGAACATGTTCAGTTCAAATCTCTTTCTGTGCTTGTCTGCTTCTTTTCTGTCAATTCTTCTTTTTTATTTCTGTAAATCTTTCCTGAGGTATAAACAATGAAAGATTTTCCGAGTTGGATAACGATTTTTCTGCATAATACGAAGGGACCATGTTCTTATTACTCACTGTTCATCAATACAAACAAAACCGATAAGGCAATCTAACTCTTGTAAATAATAACAAATCCATCTCTAACAGCCTTAAGCACAAGCGAAGTAGAAGAATATTGACCAATGCTGCAACATTCTATCATCAAAAATGAGAACTACAATTTGGTAAGAGGCGATCCACAATATGCAACGAAGAGAACGAAGAGCGTCAATTGAAAGGGTGCTTTAACACTACTTCCGTCTGATGTTCCGATTGTTGTTGATGGTACTGTTTTAGACCCAGTTCCTGCAAATTTTTAAGGACCAGAACTTCAATCCAGTTACTACTATATTGCCACTTAGTTTTTTTTTTCATTGTCAAACAAAACTGTATATCCATTGCAATTCTACAATTTCACAGAAATCCCGGAAGCAGAAGGAGCTTTTGATGCAGGTGGTGTAATGCCAGCTCCAGGTGTATCACCAGATGATGACTCTGTTGGAGGAGTGGTTGGAGAAGTATCAACTGGTGGAGAAGCTAATGGTGTTGGGGCACTGGCAACTGCTTTTTACCACGGGTAGAAACAATGCTAGAAGGTATTGGATTCATTTATTCACAAAAAGAAGAAGAAGAAGAAAAAGAACTGATCAGTTGGCTAACCTTGTTGAAGAGTAATTTGAAAGTTTAGATACATGAATATTTAAGTTCATTGTTAGGAGTTTAATTATGTTCATGTATTAGCTACACAATTAAATATAGGTCCGTGTATGGTTTTGAGTTCATCTCTGGTTTATTTATTTGAGTTCATGTACATAAATATGAAGAGTCATTTTTGTATCCATAAATACCTCTTTGTACTGAGAACTAACATCATTCAACTAATACACAACCTCTTCTTCTAAACAATTCTCTTCATAGTCAAAGCAAGAGTTTGGTTCATGGCCACCGCCATTGAGCACCGAGCAAAGACGTAGCGGTGTTGCTTGGACAACACTAGCTAACTGCGAGCAGCACGAAGTTGAAGGGGTGTTTGTGTTTCCAGTAATATAGTTTAAGCAAGGTGCCAAGCTCACAAGGGCACTATTACAGCTCGAAGATCACTTAGCATGGCTATGAGGGTCAGGACTAGTCCCGTGTGGATTTTGGTTGAAACCATTGAATGTTCCTGGTAGTTTCGACAGGTTAGAAAATATGGAGGAAGTGTAAAGTCCTGATTTTTCAGGGTGATAGTCAAATGTTTTGGTGGGAATCGGAGGATTAGAGCTTGGGTAAACTAGCTATTGGAGGGTCTACTACTAACATAGGAAAATTAAGACGAGCGTTTTGTTAAAATTTTGATCACGTACCCTAACGGCTTTTCATTAATTTAACTCCTAATATTGTCCTTAATATTATGTGCTGTATAATGTTCTATAATGCGCTTAATTAGAGGTCAATGATAGTAGAAACTGAACATAATATTAAAATTTAAAAGATCTTTCTAAGAATAGTAGGAAGTTTCACAACTCCTAAATTTAAGAGAGCTTATGATCAAAATAGTTTTAATTTCACAATATTTTATGTAATTTTTATTTCTAAAGACCTTTTTTATCAGTTAAAGTATTTTACTGTTTGTTTTGAATATTTTGAAATACTTTTAGATATACGCTTTCAAATAACACTATTGTAGGTTTATTAATTAAAATTCAAGCATCTTCAAATCCATAAATAGGAAAAAGAAAAATAAAATAATTATTTCACCACAAAATTTTTAAAATTTCAAATTAAAAATAAATAATGGAAAAATGAAATACTTTTATTATTATATTTTTAATTTTTTGCTTGTCTTAAGAAATTACAATCAGGAAGTTAAAAAGAAAGTTTTCGAAGAATAAAATATAAAAAATATGACTCATTTATATAATATTTACAAACTTAAAATAATTTAATAGGTACAAATCTTCAAGATAGAAATAATTTTGAAATATAATGGAAATCAAATATTTTTATCACTCATTTAACATATCTTTCTTTAATTTTTGGTTGCTTCAAAAGTGACAGCAGCCATCACTAGTATCTAAAACCATTCCACAATTTCCAACAACATCTCTTTATTCTTAGCATTATATTTTTCTTGAAAGGTAAATGAATTGTATTAATGATCAACCTGTGATTATATGGAAAGTACAAAAATTAAACAAAATAAAATCCTTAACTAGTTACTTAGCTCATCTCAGTCTCAACATCATGTATGGAATGTACAAAACCTTAACAAAATAAAATCTTTAACCAGTTACTTAGCTCATCTGAGTCTCAACATCATGTATGCATATAGGAGATATAATTACATGTTCTAATTAATCCTTATTAGTTGAGATAAGGTAAGATTTTGTCCCCTAACTATAAGTAGTTATTTTCTTCTCCTAAGGTTTTCTTGTTTGACTTGTCCTGAGATGCAACTCTTATTGTTGAATGCTTTTTGGTTCATTTCCCTCCATATGCTATATATTGTACTTCTAAGGACTAGCCCATGTAAGTGATTATCATCATTTTGCTTCCTAAGCAAGGAGGAGAGCCATTAAATGATTTCTTTTAGTCTTGTGACCAAAGGCGCCCAAGTAATAAAACATTTTGTTTCCTTCCATATTTTTCCCGAATAAGGATAGTTGAATGAAACATAGGAGTTAGTTTTTCGACTAGTTGATCACAGTTTGCTCCATTGATTTCTTGAAATTCTAGCTCTATTCATAATGGTTAGCCTCTCTTTAGTTACAAGTCATGAGATAAAGAAAGCTTAGGAATAAGCATTTTGTTCCGTGTAATAGATAACTAACTCGCCATTGTCGAATAAGTCCTGATCACATCTAAGCATGACCTTTTTATGAAGGAGCCCAATGAGTGCTTGAGTTAGATAACTTAATCCTCCCTCTGAATGTTAGGAAGGGACTACGGCATATAACTTTGGAAGAATTGAGCACCTCTATTATTACAGTAACAACTACCATCCTTGATTAAGTAATTACTTTTACATCACTAAGGTAGAAAACTCTTAGGCTAGCATAGTTGGGGAGGAGATAAACAAGTCCTTAAGTACTCCAATTATCATACTAGAGCCAAGTAGCTTCACCATTACTTATCTTGCACCTGATCAGTGGTTGAATGAGGACCCTAAGTTTCAATATTTGTTGCAAGTCTCAGGACAAGTCAGACAAGTCAGATCTAACTTTGAATGTCCATATGTTGGATCTCTCTAGGTAATGTTTATATATCCATTTCACTCAAAGAGACCCTTTGTCACTTAGGATGCTTCATAGTTTCTTCATCAGCATTGGTTTGCTCACCATTTTTGCAATTTTGATGCCCAAGGTCCCTTTTTTCTTTGGTAAGCATATATCCTACCAACTTACCTTGGCAAAAGGCTTAGATTAGTCATTACCAGTCTAAAGAAAATTCTTCAACTGCTTGTCAATTTCCTAAGATTACAAGATAAAACTAGTATACATACAGTGACTAAGCACTAAAGATATCAATTATAACCTGCTTGTAAATGATAAGCATTTAGAGTTCCAAGCCTTAATTCTTCTTCTAATCATGTCTAATAGACCTTGATAATCCAATTTTGAGATTTTCTTTAAAGATATTGGAATTCTAAGATACGCCTATAGGCTTAATTTAAGAGATATACCTAATGTCGTATATAGGAATTAAGATGAGCTTACAGTATGCACTGAAGTGATTAAGAAAATCTTGTACATGTTTATTTAGATAATTGAACATACACTAAACACCTCCAATGTCTCATAAAACAAGTCATTGAAGCCTCGTTATCTTTACAAACAATGTTGGGTCATCAATAAAAGCAAGGTGTATAACAACAAATCTTCCACATTTCTTGTGAAACTTGAAGCCATTGTAAGCAAGCATATTCCTTTTAATGATACAATTAAGGACTTTAATGTAGATTGTAAAAAAAGGTATAAGGAAAATGGGTCACCTTTCTTTAGACCTTTACCTTCCTTAAATAATTGGAAAGCTTCAACGTTGATCAATATACTGAAGGGAGTGGTGGTTATGCATTTAGAAATTCAAGTTATAAATCTCTCAGGGAACACAAATGCTTTTTATGCCTTTAGTTTGAAACTGCAATTTAAAGAATCAAATGCTTTTTGTATGTCAATTTTGACAGAACAATTTGCCCCTAATTCATTAATATGGTAATTCTTTAACAATTCTTGTGCAAGCATCACATTGCTGCTAATGCTTCTTTCTTTAATAAAGTAGCTTGAGATTGACTAACAAAAGAGGGTAATATGTGCCTGATCTTGTTAGCTAATAACTTTATATGATTTTATAAAAAATGTTACAACAAGAGATTGATCTAAAGTCCCTCAAGAAAGATGGAGTTTAAACCTTAGGGGTAAACAAAGATGAGTGAAATTCCAAACCTTAAGCATTTTTTCCTTGACAAAGAATTTCTTATACATACTTGCAAATATGATTTCTAATTATGCTCTAAGTGGTTTAGTAAAAAAAAAACCCTAAACCTATTGGGTCTTAATGCTTTGTGAGGATTAAGTGAGAAGACCACCCTTTTATTACTGAATCCCATTTCCGGAACCCAACCCTCTTGCTCTGGTACCACTGATGTTGGGTCCCATCTCCGGAATCCAACCCGCTTGCAGACTCATACATATGTTGGATCTCGTTTGTTTCTAGAGTCCAACGCTTAGTCTGATACCACTCATGTTGGATCCCGTTTGATTCTAGAATCCAACTCTTGCGAAAACATGAACGAGAGAAAGATACATGTCTTAGGAATCCATTGCTTCAAGAATCACTTCATTTGGAGGTCGGATGAGGGAGTTATGACCAAAAGA
>JANZLX010000009.1:18187478-18197981 GCA_025531955.1 Erythroxylum orinocense
GTCTCACGAGTCAAAGCATAACAATTGGAATTCCCCGACTAAAACAGTTTAGCTACTCATAACGGAATTAAACAAAATAAGGTTCTTAATTAACATAATCTAAAATAACAAAGAAAAGAAGAAAAACTAGACAATCTCCCTAAAACACCGATGCTGATTGCTTCCTTCTCTAATTGTCGCTGCTCATTAACCTCTGCCCGTCGCTGATGCTATTATGCTTCTTTTGTATCGTCACTGTTGCGTTATGTCTTTTTCTGCGTGATTCTTTTCCTCCTTTTTCTTTTTCCCTCAGCCGCCGCACTGCTCCTTATTTTAACGCCTCCCCTATTTTTGTAAGTCGTAACCCTCCTTAGGTCACATACGTTGGGCCCATTCATTGCCGCAGCCTTGTTCCCTTTGGTTTGTCTCCTTTTTGCGTGATTTTCTCTAGCCAACACTAAAGACGTCCTTTTCATGTTTGTGTCCAGCGTGGCTCCTTCTTATTGTTTAATGATGTGACAATTTATTTACAACAAAACCTTCTCTCCTACTGATTGCGTTGTCTCCTGTAGTGTGCTCCACCTTGTGCGTTTTGAAGTGAAACTCTGGGTCCCAAACATGTTGCCCCTTTGATTTATTCCTTGTCTTCGTGATTTTTCGTTTCTCCCCAATACTCTAGCTAATTCACGCTGAACTTTCCAGCTGTCTCCTCTTGTGTGACGCTGCTTCCATTTAATTCAATTCTCTCCTTATTTCCTTGGCGCTGGCACTTTTGCTGATTCAAATAATTGATTGGACAATTAAAATGTCCAACATTTATTCCTGTATTGCGTTATTTCTGCCTGTTTAAAAAAAACTAAATTAGTTGCTGCTTTCCTCTTAAGTTCCCACATCATGCAAAAATAATAATTCCCTGCAAGAAAATATTAAATCAAATTAAGTCTCAATAATTAAATCAATAAGAGGAATAAAATAGAATAATTAAAACATAAATATTAGACAAATATGCACTTATCATTTTCATTAATAATGTCCATTTTGCCTTGTGTACTTATAGTTCTTTACCTTGTTTTGTAAATCCAAGTGCTAAGTATCAACCAAAGCTTATCAACACTTACACAATTCTGTAACTTAAACTTAATAATCTAAAAAACCACCCCACTAGAAGAACTCCTGAAATAATTTATAGAGACTCCTCAGGATGTGATTCCCTTAAAGACTCCTTAATCATTGACATATCTCCAATATAAAGTTATGCCTCTTCATTGGGCTTGCCTTTACTTTTTATGGATACTCCTTTATAAGGCTAACAACACTAAAATAGAGTAATTATTAAGGTATACTTCTTCAGTCGAGTCTTTAACTCAATTTCCTTGATTCTTTGTAGCCAAGAAATTCATTTGCTCCTCACCCACTTTTCGTTTAGGCATTCACAAACAAATTATAACCATTCACATATGATATAAGTAATATCTTTTTTTATTTCTTTGACTTACATTAAAAAGATTCACATACTTTCTCTTTGCCTTTTTTTGAACTATTTCGTGTTCCACCAATCTTTTTATTCTTATTGTTAGTTTTCAAAGGGGTGATATCTATATATCCACCAAGGAATCTACAGTCACTATAGTGCTAGGAAGGTCCTTCTTATTTTATTTCTGAAATGTCCAACCCTATAAGTCACTTACATAATTAAACAACTTATCTTCTCCTAATATGTTCTTCACATCTAACATCAAAGATGTTAATTTTCTCATATATTCCTACTTTAAAGCTTCCCTCGTGAGCCTATTAGGGAGGAACTAGTCCATTAGTTCCTTCATTTTCTCTCAAGTAATGAGAGGTCTACGTATATCAATGTTATTGGAGGTTCTTATTCTTTACTGTAACTTTTCATTATTTATTATGTACATTGTCATAATTGACACCTTCTGTAAGTTGGACAACTTTTTCACTTCAAAGTATTGCTTTACATCCCATAAGAAAATGTTGAGCTCCTTGACATTTCGCTTATCACATAGGGCTCACACACCTTCACCTAAATGTTTACTAATTGAATTCTTGATTTGTGCTTAGACATAACATATTTTGGCATGAACAAGTTGTGGCTCCCCTTACTAGCCTTTAACTACTCCCCAAGTGCTCTCCTCATTTTTTGAAGCTTAACCACCATAGATTCAAAAAATTTGATAAAAGAAATCACACCGCCTTCCTTTGAGACTAGAGAACCAATGATCGCCTTTAATCGAGCAACTCTATGTTCAAATTGCTTCTATTAACCGTTGTTCACCAAAAATATATAATCCTCATTAAGTATTGACATTAGTTATTTTCGTTAAAACTTTGGTACTATTCTTCACCACTTGGCTTTGATATTAGTTATCACAAAGACTTCATTTTAGGTGGAGCGAAATTAAAGTAATTTGCTAAAGTCCTCATGTAGTAGTTAAGTTTAAGTTGCAAAGCTCAACCTAGTCTTCCCTTCATGATCATCGACCAATAATTCTATTTTTTCCAAGTACCTTATATCACTCATGTTTAATTATTTAACTCAAATTCTTATTAACATAAGTGCTTTAAATAAACAATCAAATGGACAAACGATAGAATTAACAAAAAACAACATTTTATTGATCAAATCACTTAGATACAATAAAAAGGAACTCGAGTTTCTTCCAACTTGAAAATTTCTATAAAAACATCACTCAAAAGAAAGACTCCTTTGTTATTAGCACATCTCTAATGTACCATTTTCTCTTTCTATCAGGTTTGGCTTTGCTTTTGTTTGAATGCTTCTTTATTAGGTAAACTACACCTAATATAGAATAAATGTTGAGGTAGACTTCTTCTATTAAGTCTTCACCTTATTTTCGCTAACCTTTCAAAATTATGGAATTAATTTGCTCTTCATCCTTATTCCTTTTTGAATATTCACGAGCAAAGTGTAGCCTTTCATAAATGAGATAAACAATTGCTCATGTTATTTATTTCTTAGATTTCTATTGAGAAAATTCATTTTACATTTCTTTGAGCCATTATGTGTCTCACTATTCTTCTTGCCCTCGTTGCTAGTTCTAATTGGTGGTGACATTTAAAGATCCATCAAGGCATTCACAGCTGCTATAATGTTAAGGAGGTCTTTTACATTCTACCTTCGAAGCTACAATTGTGACTAACATTATAAATTGTTTATGAAGTTCAACTTATCTTCCTCTTTCTCATTAATTGAAGCCACTTGCTTGGGCCACTACTTATATGTTCTTCCCATGTGTTGCCACATCATCACATCTTGAAACCAAGTGTTTTGATGAACCTTCCTTATTTTTAATTATCATGGAGTTTATAGTAAACCTAAACTTGAGGATTTTGTTGTAGACTATAAGCAATAGAAATAAGTTACGTCTCTAAGTCCGAAATAAGTGGAATGGAAATAAATTGTTCAATAATAATTTTCTATTTTATGAAATTTCTATGATGATATCAAGATTTATATAGGTTTTTCCTATTAAAACATCAAGTTTTAGTGTTAGAAGATAAAATATTGGACAATAGGACTTATGGAAACGTATGCCTTATGATGTGATATTTTTATGCTTCAAACCGTAAATATATGGTGTAGTTATAACAAATTCATAGGATTATGTCAACCTATCTCTAAGTTTGTATGTAACTACTTCCAATTATGGTAAATCTATTTCTAAACAAAGATTTCTCAATCTTAATCATATGAAAACATACATTGAATTAATATCCCAGACATATTAATTCAAGAATAAAAACATATAATTAAATCTTAATGAGTGAATCAATCAAATTGTATTAAATAACGTATCATATTATAATATCAATCTTAACTTAACCTAGGTACTAAACAAACTTAGTTCATAAATAAAGAAAACAAAACAAGCATCAAAAGTTCAGAAGAATAATTAAAAAGAGAAAAATACATAAGATAAATGAATACACCCTTTTCTATAATGAAATCCCCTTAAACTTTAATGAAAAGCTACTCTTTATCGAATCTCTGAAATAATCTTCATGTTTTTGTCATTCTAGGTTCAAAATTAAGTCTTCAACTATAACATTTGCCTCTAACTCTGACTCTAATTGCTTCTCTCTTGTCTCCTCTTCATAATTTCCTTTTATATTATGAAATTAGAGTTTATAAAATATACACACTTAGTCAAAAGGTTGAGTGAGTGACCATATATTTAAAAAATAACTCAAAGTAGTGAATTTACACATTTTCAGGAGCTTACATAGGCATAAGACACGATCATGTATGTTACTCACACGAGCATGTATCTTCACACGGGCAAACACAACGTCTTTAAAGCTTTCCATGTTCACGGTCACTTACATGATCTCTTACATGGCTGTGTATGTTATTCATATAGGCATGTAATCTTCATATGGTTATGTACCTTCAAAATAACTTCAGTTCTTCTACCTTCAACCCTGATTTCACCTGAATTCTTCTTTTGATCCATGAAAGCAATTGGGAGATAAAAACACAATTGAAACAAAATAAATACGAAAAACTATATAAAAATGGCACATAAAAAGCAAAACATACTAAATATAGAAATAAAAACATAGTTTATTAAACATTTATTACTTTCAAACAAAAGTACTTACAGAAACACATACTATAAAGCTTTTTGATGAATTCTACTAAAATATATTATCTAAAGTCTAAAGTTTGCTATATTCTACATTTGGGTTCTTATTAATTCCGTCAATTAATGAATTCCTTGTCTTTTTTATTACATATTTAAATAGGCTTAATTGATTTTATAATTATTCCATATTACTTAGTGATTATTGCTAGGAAAGTGCTTAAGATACTCACTTTGACTCATAAATACTTTTACACACAATTTGGAAGTGAAAGAGCTAAAGTGAGTAAAAAGCAATACATTTGAGCCGTTTTCCAAAGATTCACAATCCTTTGTCTTCATGGTGCAAGAAAAAGAGGATTAAAAGCAAGAGAAGACAACTAACTGCTAAGAAAGATGCGACATATGTTGGAAATATAAAGAAGAAGAAGATTCGAGCAAGAAGAAGACAAGAAAATGCAAAGAAATTAAGAATAAACTATTAAAATGTCTCATGACCATACTTGAAAAGTTGCACAGTCGTGAGTGTGTGTGTCACGGCTGTGGAACAAAATGCATGGGCATGAGTTATTCCTTACTCCCGTACAAGTTATTGATTTATGACACAAACCAAAGATGATGAAAGGTGACCAGCTATCATTCCATTGTGTGTGACGTGAGTGGAAGTAAGAATGGGAGACTAAAGCAAAAACGTGAGTGCATGGGATTGCATGGTCACACACACCACCTATCCATTTAATATAGCTTTTAAGTATAAAAAAAAGGTATATGATGGATGGTGGATAGCTACACTTAGAGGGCTGAAGCATCACACTCGTGGTATAGTATGAATTTAATTAATGGACAGTACCAAGGACAACAACCGAAGGACATTTTTCCCCTTTTATTTTTAAAGTTACCTGTCCCATATCCCTTTTAAACCTAGCTGACACATTTTAAACAATTTTGCAAGGTATAAAGAACAAAGGAGTGGACGAAAAGGATAAAAAGGAAGAACCAAATGTGTGTGATGTGCGGCTAAAAGAGAGGAATGTTACAGTTGTCCAAATTTTACATAAAAACTACCATTAAATGGAATGAAGGTGGTGTTGAAGGTGTTGGCTAAAAAAATAAAATAAGGGTGGAGGGTTGAAAAATAAGCAAGAATCGAAAGAGTGGAGCAACTTCCTCTCTTCAGCTCTTGCCACCTATCCCACTTTAATTTAACTTTCTTTTTCATATGATGGATGTGTGTGATGACATTAGCTAGAGATGAAAAAATTAAATGTCTTTGTTTGGGTCCTGAACTGAAGGTGCTCTTGGGAGAACATGAAGAGGGATATGGAAGCTTTCAACCGCAAGAGACTCATGGAGGGGCATCTTTTTCAATGATGATTTAACAGGGATTTCAATGTCGACGACTTGGTTAAGTGTATTTCTCCTTGTTTTTGTTGTTTTCTTTCTCTCTTTAGAAATTGATATGTTATCCGATGTGTATGGATTTGAGTATTATGAAAAGATAATTTTAATGCATTCATTGGATCATTTTATTACAAACCCATTGCTAGAATATTCAACATAATCTGCAATTGTTATGTTGAAATTTATTTGTAGCGACTAATGGTTCGTAATCATTAGGGATAACATAACCTAAGTTAAATGAAGCATTGTTTATAGTTATTGCTTTGATCAATCAGTTTTTCCAATTTGTAACGCTACTATCCAATTGAATCTAGAGATCGTATCCTAGGTTATTCGATAGTTAGGTTTAATTTACAATCGTATCTTAATTAAACACTACCTGAAGGAAAACTCAGGTTAATAGATTAACCCACAATTAATAGTTTCTAGGAGAGGTTTCAAAACAACAAATCATTTAAATATGTTAAATTAATGTGTAGGCCAAGATTGAAATAAAGAACTACATTCCCAATGAATTCATTGCTTTCATCATTTTTACATGTTTTCTTCAATTTGCTTTTCTTAGTTAGTTTAGTTTTATTTCTTTTTGTAAACCAAACAAAAACCCCATAACCTAAACACTAATTAATTGCATAATAAAACCTAACCGAACACTCTCAGTGGGATCAACCTAGTCTCACTACTGCTACACTAGTAGGTATAGTTTATTTTTACTAGCAATATGACCTGCTACCAATTTTGGCGTTGTTTTCGAAGAGTGTGGTGTTTTAGTTTTTTTCTTGATTTTAATTGGTGTTTTGTATATATTTGTTTGTAATTAGTTTCTTTTCAATTGTTTCATGATCTGCTCACTTTTTTTCTAGTGTTTTTTTGTGTAAAAAAAGATTACACAGACGGAAGTAATTTCTTTTATAATTCATATCCCCAATATTATAACCAATTTTGGATTGATCAACCTAACTTTAGTTGTATAGATGGGATATTCAATATAATTGCTTCCCTGATAGGTTGTAGGATGCATAGTAATTCCTATATAGACCAAAAGTTTCTTATTACAACTCAGGTATACCTCTGGATGACTATATCAAGACCTATAATGCTACCTATCTTCAATTTCAATAGGGTATACGGTAGCTTCAAGAGAGTATGCATCAATTTCAACAACATACCCTATAATTCCATCACAATAGATGCTAATTGTGGTATGATGCAAGGCCTAGCATCCAAGATGTGGAGAGCCAACAAGATTCAGGTACATCTCTGAAAGAATTGACTAATATTATAAATGCTAATACTTTGCAACTTCAACAGAGTGCACAGTAGCAGCTATAGGAGGATATGATGCAATTCTAGTAGGAAATGAGGCATACAACATCTAAACTCCAAAACATGGAAAATCAGATGGGCAATGAGGATCGTTCCCGATAGCATGGACTCAGTAAACTTTGAGATTCTGAAGATATGGTATATGTTGAATATGACAGATTATTATCCAAAACTCTATCGTGGACAACCATATGTGGAAGTGGCTCAAATTGAACTACCTGAAAATCATAATTTTGTCACGTGAGGAGAAAACATGGAGTTGAACCAGTGACCCTAAAGAAAGGCACTTCTTGGGAGGCAACTCAAGGGAAATAAATTTCTTTTCTTTAAATTTTTGCATTTATTTTTTATATTCATGTGAGTTTTAGTTGTTTGTTTCTTACTTGTTTTTAAGTTTTCGATCAAAATGAGAGAAAGAATAAAATAAACATTTTTACATTTTTTTTGGCTTTTGGGGCTATATAGTCATGATTAGAGAATGAATTGACTAGAAAAATTTATGGTAATTTGAGCATATACTTTTACTTTTATGATTGGTCGATGAGCATTATCTTTAAAAGAGTAGTGACTAGTGGTAGACAAAACCGGTAAGATTTTGAGCCTTATTAGACTGACACATCCATATCAGTCTCATTGTCTTTGTTTATGTGGGACCTTCATGACATGTAAATCCTAACTTTGCCTTAATTTTCTATTCGAGACCACATTCTCATCACATGCATTACATGAAAATGATTCGGCATTCTTTACTTTTCCTACATTAGCCAAAAAGCCTACCTATTATATGATTTTCCTCTTGATAAGCCGCATTGAGCTTTATACCTTTCTTTTTGTATCAACCACATTATATGCTTTAAACTTAACCAAATGCCCTACCTAAGCCATAATGCTAGTAGAGCATTTGTGATTGTTTAGTTTGTGGTTGTACAAAATTCTAAGTGTGGGGATATACATATATGTGGGTTAGTTATAATGATTAGGATGCAATTTTATGTCTTATCATTGAAATTCCCATGTTGATGTAGTTTCTTTCAATTTTTATATGAAAAAAGCAAAAAAAAAAGAAGCAAAAGAAAAGGAGAAAGAAAGAAAGAAAGCAAACAGCAAAAAGAAAAGAAAAGAAAATAATGTATACATTTAAATGAAAGTATCTAAGAGGAAGTGCATATGTGGTTCACAAAATTATTCATAGTTAGTCTTTCCTCCTAATGTTGTAATGAATATGTTATTTGAGTATGTTGAATATGAGGTAGATGTTGGCTTGTAAGGTTCACTCTTTGTGGTTTCAGTGTATTGTCATCAATTGTATGAGTGATCCCTTCAGATTGGTATATGCTTCATATGGTTTGTGTGTGAGAGCTGAATTGAGTTGTGAAACATAATTATTGCATTCATTATAGCTGACAGTACCCAGTTTTGTATGAATGTTAACTTATGCATTTGATAATATATTGAGTATTACTTTTTTTACTAGCTTTGATGGCTTTCGTGCTATTTTACTCAAATACATCTCGCCTTACCTTTACCCATATTACAACCTTGCAAAGTCCTTTGATTTATGATTTTTCATGTGAATTTTGGTGGTGGAGAAATGAAATGATATGCAAAGTTATGAAATGGCATGATCATGAATAGTATTTGAATGTACATGCCATAGATATATTTTAGTTAAACACATTTTTCAACTCTACCATTAGTAAAAGCTTGATCATGAGTAAAAGCTTCTAATGTTAAATTCTTGCTATGACTTTTTGAAAGTCATTTATCTTTATTTATGATTATGTATTCTTGGAACATATGGAAAATGAGTCAATGTTTTGGGTATATTATCTTAATTTTGATGTTTCGCTTGAGGACGGTCAAAAGCTAAGTGTGGGGGAAATTGACATGGGCTTAATTGATTGTATAATTATTCCATAACACTTAGTGATTATTGCTAAGAAAGTGCTTAAGATACTCACTTTGACTCATATGTGGTTTTATACACAATTCGGAAGTGAAAAAGCCAAAGTAAGTCAAAAGCACTACATTTGAGTAATTTTCCAAAGATTCACAATCCTTTGTCTTCATGGAGCAAGAATAATAGGATTAAAAGCAAAAGAAGACAATTAATTGCAAAGAAGGATGAGACTGCTAGAAATACAAAGAAGAAGAAGATTAGAGCAAGAAGAAGACAAGAAAATGAAAAGAAATGAAGAATGAACCATTAAAATGTCTCACGACCATACTTGAAAATTTTCACAATTGTGAGTGCGTATGTCACGATTGTGCAACAAGATGAATAGGCATGAGTTATTCCTCTCGCCCATGCAAGATAGTGATTTATGGCATAAACCGAAGATGATGCAAGGTGACCAACTACCATTTTATTGTGTGTGACGTGAGTGGAAGAAAGAATGGGAGGCTGAAGAAAAAATGTGAGTGCATGGGATTACATGGTGTCTTACGTGAGTGAGACACCACACACACACACACACACCTCCTGTCCACTTAACATATCTTTTTAAGTATAAAACAAAGGTATATGATGGATGGTGGTAGCTGCACATGGAGGGCTGAAACATCATACTCACAACATGGTATGAATTTAATTAATGGATAGCACCAAGGACAACAACCGAAGGACATTTTGTCCTCTTCTATTTTGAAAGACACCTGTCCCATATCCCTTTTAAACCTAGCTGCCACATTTTAAACAATGTTGGAAGGTATAAGGAATAAAGGAGTGGATGATTGGGATAGAAAGGAAGAACCAAATGTGTGTGATGTGTGACTAAAGGAGAGGAATGTAGTAGTTGTCTAATTTTTACATAAAACATAGTATTAAAATGGAATAAAGGGTGGTGTTGAAGGTGTCCACTAGAGAATAAAATAAAGGTGGAGGGCTGAAAAATAAGCAAGAACTAAGAGGGTGGAGCAAGTTCCTCTCTTCGGCTCTTGCCACCTATCCCGCTCAATTTAACTTTCTTTTTTATATGATGGGCGTGTGTAATGACATTAGCTGGAGATGAAAGAATTGAAGGGGCGTTTGGTTTGGGGGTTTGGGAATGAAGGAATGGAATCATAGTAAAAAATAATGTTTGTTTTGGAGGTTTCATTCCCAAGGTAATGGATTGATTCCAATATATTTGGGAATCCACTAAACCCTCCAATAGGGGTGGGTATCAAACTTTCATTC
>JANZLX010000009.1:18206358-18221099 GCA_025531955.1 Erythroxylum orinocense
TGACCAAATATACCGGGAATGTCAATGAATGCATGTACCAAAATTTCATGTGCAATAAATTCATTTTTCACAATATAAGTATGTCACATAATGCATGGACATGCAAATGCATTTCTCATCTCTCATTAAACACCCATATTTTCTATTTAACCCTTCCCACTGGTACCGGGATGTTACACAGGTGCTACTTCACATATATATGTAGACAAACATCTGTTTCAATCATTGGTTCCTGTAGACAAGGTCACAAAGCTATTTCTACCTATGGGGAAGTGAATGATGTTCAATATAGAGGAGTCATAGTTTTGAATGAGAAGATAATCTTGAAATCAGCCCTTTACGTGCCTACTTTCACTCATAACCTTATATCTGTCAGCAAACTAACCAAACAATCCTCATACAATGCTTTGTTCTATTCTGAATATTGCTTATTACAGGACCAGAAGACTGAAAGAACAGTAGCTAAGGGCAAAGTTTTCCAGGGTCTATATTTTATGGGCAATGATTCTTTCTTGTGTAGTACCTCAACTTGTACCACTTCTTTTGCATCTGTACCTCCCAAAGGGGAGCAAGTATGTAGTGTTCATGAAATTCTTGCTCATAGAACCTTATGGCACACAAGATTGGGCCATCCTTCTGATGTTGTAATGCGACATATTGATGACTGTAACCAGTTTGTGACTAACACCGAATTTTCATGTGAAATTTGTCCCTTTTCTAAGCAAGTTCAAACTAGTTTTTCGACTAGTTTTACACGAGCAACTATAACTTTTTAAATTACATGTTGATATTTGGGGGCCTTATAAGGATGTTTCAATTTATGGGGCGCATTACTTCTTGACTGTTGTTGATGATTACAATCGTTGTACTTGGATATTTTGTATGAAACATAAGGCACAAGCTAGTCACCTTCTGGAACAATTTCTGATCTATATTCATCGACAGTATGGTGGTCATGTGAAAGTTGTGCGGACTGATAATGGTTCAGAGTTTTTGGGTAGAGACACATAAGAAATGTTTAGTAACAAAGGTATTACTCATCAGAGGACATGCGTTTATACTCCACAATAGAATGGTGTTGTGGAGAGGAAACATCGGCACTTGCTACAACTGGCACTGGCTCTTTTGTTTCAATCTGGTCTTCCAAAGAATTTTTGGAGTCATAGTGTTTTACATGTTGTTTTCTAATCAATCGGTTGCCTAGTAAAATGCTTAATTGGAAATCTCCTTATGAGTTATTATCTGGGCATCCACCTAGTTATGCTGACTTGAAGAGTTTTGGGTGTTTATGCTTTGCTGCTGATACTCACCCTCATAAGGATAAGTTGGCGCCACGATCTTTTCGTAATGTTTATCTTAGTCACTCTCCTGGACAGAAGGGCTACAAGTTATATGATTTGCAAACCAGACGTTGTTTTGTTTCTAGAGATGTGTCCTTCTTTGAATCTGTCTATCCGTTTAAGCAGCATCCAAATCCTCATCACTTTACTGGTGGCTCTGCTCGATTATCGTCCATTGTGCCTACTGATCCTTCCTTGATGCCTTCTTTCGATGCTTTAGATCTGAATGATGCAGGTGTGTCTATTTTTTCGGAACCACGTAATGCCTCGGAAGATCATGATGTTGCTCCAACTGACCTTCTCACACTTACGAACCTTCCCGCACCTACAATTACTACTAGGCGAAGTGAACGTGTTAGACAGCCGCCCTCTTCGTTACATGATTTTGTATCACACGTAAGGCTTTCTTCTCCCTCTTTGAAGTGTTTACCTGTGTGGAGTAGTTCCTCTCATACCCGTAATACATTTCCCTTTACTATCAATCATGGTTTTAGCACCACGTATGTTGATTTTTTAGTCAATGTCTCTAGTTTTACTGAACCCACATCTTATTTGCATGCTCGACAAGATCATAATTGGGTTCAGGCTATGAACTTTGAATTGGATGCTCTTGAACGTAATGACACGTGGGTTCTTACAACTTTATCCAAAGGTAAAAAAGCCATTGGTTCTAAATGGGTGTACAAAGTTAAGTTGAAGCCTAATGGTGAGGTTGATAGGTTTAAAGCCAGGTTAGTGGCCAAGGGTTATAACCAAGTTGTAGGGGTTGATTACACCGATTGTTTTTTGTCGGTAGCCAAGGTGGTCACCGTGCGGATTTTGTTTGCTCTTGTTGTTACTAAAGGTTGGCCCTTGCACCAGCTCAATATTAATAACGCTTTTCTCCATGGTTTCTTGGATGAGGAGGTCTATATGCTTCCCCCTAAAGGCTATTCCAAAGCAACACCGAATGAGGTTTGCAAGTTGAAGAAGTCGTTAGATGGCCTTAAGCAGGCTTCTCAACAATAGAATGCTGAATTAACTCACCAGCTTCAGCATTATGGCTTTCAATAGTCTCAGCATGATCATTGTCTGTTTACTTTCTAGAATGCAACTTTTTTTTACTCATTTTGGTCTATGTAGATGATATGCTGTTGATAGGTGATTCCAAGGACGAGATTCAAAAGGTAAAAGCATTTCTGGATCATACTTTCACTATTAAAGACCTTTTCCATACTAAGTATTTCGTAGGTCTTGAGATTGCGCGTTCCACTCACGGCATGTATATTAACCAACAGAAATATGTGCTGGATTTGATTGAGTCCGCCGGCTTATTGGATTGTAAACTTGTGTCCACCCCTTTATAGAAGGGTCTCATTTTGGTAGCATCGGATGGTTCCCTGCTTGATGATCCCCAGCCCTATCGTCAGTTGGTTGGGAGGTTATTATATCTAGGGTATACGCGCCCGAACATTACTTTGTTGTTCATCAGCTTAGTCAATTCGTTCACGCCTTAACAGAGATTCATTGGCAGGCGGCTCTCCATGTCTTGCGTTATCTGAACGGTTGTCCGTCGCTAGGTTTATTTTATCCCGCTCATCAATCATTTGTCCTTCAGGCATTTTGTGATGCGAATTGGGGGGCTTGCCGTGATACTCACCAATCCATGTCTGGTTTTTGTATTTTCTTAGGTTCCTCATTGATTTCTTGGAAGTCCAAGAAGCAACCTACTATCTGTAAGTCTTCGGCGGAAGCAGAGTATCAGAGCATGAGTTTGGTGGTTTATGAGCTTCTCTAGATTTCTTATATTTTGTGGGATTTTCGGATCTTTGTTCCTCTTCCTATTTCTGTATTTTGTGACAATTAGGCGGCACTCCATATCGCTGTCAATCCGGTCTTCCATGAGCGGACCAAGCATTTGGACATCGACTGCCATATTGTTCGCGAGCAGCTGAAACAGGAGTTTCTTTCTTTATTCCACACTTCTTCTTCGACCTAGTTAGCTGACGTTTTTACTAAGTCCCTTTCCGCTCCTGCTTTTCATAGGTTTCTCGTCAAGTTGGGCTTGCGCGATTTCTTAAAAGCTCCAACTTGAGGGGGGCTGAAGGAATATTTATCACGTTAGTTTTACGTTAGCTTCATTTGTTGTTACTGTTAGTTAAAAAGCTTCCTATACAGTCAGTTTAGTTAGTTAGAGAGCAGTTATTTTTTCTGGCAGTGTATATAAGTCTGAGAATTCTTTCTGATAGTGAATGAATATATAGAAAGTTTCTATATTCTTTGTTTCTTCATACAGTAGAAAATTGTTCAAGTTTTAGAAATTTATTGAAAAATGATCCGAATCAGTTATGAACCATTGAAGAAACCGCTAAAAGTTGAGGAAGAAGAGAGGAAATAAAACTTGTATCAACAACATCAAAATCTTACAAAACGATCATGGATACAAATATGTCTAAATAACGTTGATCCATAAATGTCTTACAGAGAGAGAAGGAAGAAGAAAGGGGTGGTAGAGATGAATGGAGCGTCATGGTGGATCTTGAAAGAGATCAGCATGTGTGCGTGGATCGGTGTTTAAGGAGATGGGGAAGCGGACAACAGAGAGCTCTGTGTCGACTAGAATGTAAAACGAGGTACAGAAGTGAAGAGGAAGAGGAACGAGAGCAAGAGGAAGTCCTTACGTGTTTGAAGACAGGCATTTTGCCAGAAGAGTCAAGACCCAACATGGAAGAATTGATGTTCTCCAAAAGTTCACCGAGATATCCAAGCTTCTTCGCATAATTGAAAACTTTTGTGTGGGATTTCTGGAAACTAATCCTCAAACATTTATAGCCCCAGTCACTGGGATGTTGACGATGTTCTCTTTTTCATTGGTATGCATTTTCTTTCCAATCATTTGTTCTGTGACATAGTTGGGTACATTCAATCATTTGATGGATTGTAGGTCGAGGAACTATCACCATGATCCGAGAGGAAAAAGAGAGTTTTTTTTTAATTATAAGAGAAAGCGCTAAACACAGGTAATCTAACGCTAGCATAGTTTTGTGGTACACAACTCCTTACTTGTCCCGTTGGATGAGATCCTGAATTGGCAGAGGAGGCTCCATGCTTGTTTGGGCTGGTCTTGATTGCAAGGGCTGTCAGATGGTCCACGCACTGGTTTCCCTCCCGGTGTACATGCTGGATTTTCACCTCCCAATCTCGTTAAAGTAAACCACAGGTATCTGCCAATAAAAAATTATTTATATCAATCTCGGTAATGAAAGATGAAAGCAAGTTAATAACTTCTAAGACGTTCACTTCTAAGATGACTCCGAGATAATCGAAGTAACCAAGCTAGTGTGAGGACTCAGTGGACTAAAAAAAGAGCTTTAACGTTGAACACGGAGATATTGTCCGGATTCCTGCAGGAACCCTTGTTTATTTGATCAGTAGAGATCAAAATTAGAAACTTTACGTTATCAATTTCTTCAGTCCAGTCAATATTCCCGGCGAGTACGAGGTATACCTTCCCGATTTCTTGATTAAGAAACGCCAAACTCTTGTCTAAGATTACTTGATGAGACTTCGTGTTTTACAAGATTGATCCTTAAGAGACATGCTTCCATTTTGCAGGCATTCCACGGTCCAGGTGGTGAAGATCCAGAGTCCTTTTACAGCGCATTCAACTCGAAGCTGCTCTGAAGGTGCGTTTCCAAGTGCAAATGCGAACTGCTTAATCAACATTCATACAACAGATTATTCAATTTAATTATGTGATCTGCTCTTTTTAACTTCTGGTCGGAGCGACAGGGGGAGGTTACAGAGGATTTTTAGACAACGACAAGGAGTGATCATCAAAGCCTCCAAGCAACAGACAGAAGCCATGAGCCACCACCGTGAAGAAGCTGGCACCATTTGGCCTTTTGGAGGAGAATCAAGCGGTCCGTTTAATCTTTTCCGTAAGCGCCCAACTACAAGCGACAACTATGGTCGGCTCTTTGAAGTCACTCATGTTGATTGGAAGCAGCTTCAAGATCTTGACCTTGCAGTCTCCTTCGCTAACATCACCGAGGTATGTGTGTATATATATATATATAACTAAATCGTAGAAAGTGTTCGACTATAAACCATTTACATGCACAGGGATCTATAGCTGGACCCTTCTACAACTCAAAAGCGACGAAAATATCATTCGCCGTTGATGGTGATGGATACTTAGAGATGGCTTGTCCTCATGTCTCCTCTTCAAGACGAAGACGTCCTGAAGCAGGTGGTGGTCAAACGTATCAGAAAATAAGCTCGAGGCTGAGACGTGGAACAGTGTTTGTTGTCCCTGCAGGTCATCCAGTGGCCCTGGTATCTTCGGAGAACAAGAACCTGAAAGTACTTTGCTTTGAAATCAATGCACAAGGCAACTTTAGATATAGTCTTGCGGGTAAAATTGCCACCAGCCCCGTTACTTAAGTTTTGATTTTAGTCCTGAGGCTCTATTAAGTTGAACTCCGGTGGTTTGATTACAGGTAAAAAGAATGTTATAAACGAGATGGAGAAGGAAGCGAAAGAGCTGGCATTTGGGGTGCCAGCGAGAGAGGTTGAGCAAGTATTCGGGAACCAAAATGAGGAGTTATTCTTCCCTGGTCCAAGCAGCTGGCAGGAGAGGGAGGAGAGTCGTGCTTATGCATAGGGAGATGAAGAGAGAAGAGAGAACAAGGTCTCTTTCAGGGTCTTTGTTGTGGGACGCGAAGTCCTGTGCCGTGGGTTATGGGATGTGTTTGATGTAATCTAAGAGATGAAGCAAATAATGCTCCACTATCCACACCACGGAAATGTAATATATCGTTCCTGTATACAAATGGAGGAGCAGCCCACTTGCTACTAACTGATCTTTTTTTTTTTTTTGTCTCCTAGGAGGTGTCCACTGGGCCGAAGCCGGTGACTAATCTCCCTTCGCTGCGTGAGACATCTCAAATAGAGGTCACAGCTGGCCCAAGAGTTTGCTGTATTCCAAGAACAGGGATCGACCCCGAAACCTCTTGACTAAGTGACGAAGGTATACGCCACCTACAATAAAAGATATTTACTTGTGACGATCGCATGTCCCTCTTTGCTACCATTTCACAGATTTGGTTGGACCTCCTTATATGTATGATATGGGTAATGTGTGTGGATCTTTAATAATTCTTTTAATTAATTGAAATATAAATACTTTCTAAATAATTGGAGTATTCTTTTATATATCGTTTGTATATGTAACTCGCCACTATCACAACCTAACGAATTTGATGGGAGAAAAAAAACTAACATTCATGTTATAGCTCAATTAGTTGGTCATATACATTGAATAATTCCATAGTATATTGTTTTCCAATTAATTCGACTAATAAACTGCATTCTATAAATTTTGTGGCCCCAACTTTTCAGTGTTGAAGGCTCGAGGAAGGTTTCAGGTATTTAATTTGTATTTTTAATTTATGGTTATGATTTTAGCACCTATTTGGTTCAGTTTTTGGACGTTCCAAAAGTACTTTTTTCCCTCCAAAAGCTATGTTAAGGGAAAAAATAATTGTTTGGTTGTAAACTTCAAAAGCACTTTTGAAGTAGAAATAACTTTTTTAAAAGTTAAAATTCGAAGTTTTTTTAAAAAGCCCAAATTTTGGCTTTTTCGGGTAGATCAAATTTGTGTCACTTACGCACATATCATTGTGACTCTTCTATTTCTTTTCTTTGGATTGTTCTTCTTAAGATCAACTCACAGGTATGTAATTTCTCGAACATCCTCTAAATCTGTTTCCAAGTCTCAAAAGGCCGGCCTACAGTTTCTCGTCGGTCGTATCGTCCGTTTCCTTAAAGAGGGCACGTACGTCGATCGTGTAGGCACTGGTGCTCCGGTCTATCTCTCTGCCGTGCTTGAGTACCTCGCTGCTGAGGTCTGATTGTCATCCCTTTTTCTTTTGCTATTCCTTTCATTTTCTTTCGTTCATTTGGTTTTGGTCAGATGATTGAGGTTTTTATGGAATGGAAAGTTTTCAGGTTCACGATCTCTGATTTTGTGTTGTTCGCGTAGGTTCTAGAACTTGCAGGCAATGCTGCGATGGACAACAAAAAGAATCGAATTGTGCCAAGGCATATTCAACTTGCTGTGAGAAATGATGAGGAGCTCAACAAGCTTTTGGGAACTATTACCATTGCTAATGGGGGTCTTTTGCCCAATATTCACCAGAATCTTCTTCCTAAGAAAATTGGTAAAGGAAAGGGTGATATTGGTTCTACATCACAAGAGTTTTAGGTATCTGTTTGCGGGTTTTGTTTGGAAAATCTTATGTGAAATGGAGAAGCATGTTTTCGGTGATTTTCTTTTAATCGGTTTTATGTGTGTAAACATTGAGGATTTTATGCATTTTGTTCAGTATAGGATAACAGTGTTTTTCTGATATATCATCTACTGATAGCTTTGCAGATAGTATTTATGCAGTGGTTGTATATATAACGTAATGGTTACATTGTATTTCACGTTATTGTGTTCCTTTGCATGATAAATATGGATTGTTAATCAACAACTTCTTTTAGGGTTGTTGTATTTTGCCTTTTGAGAACTCAACTATCAGATGACCTCTTTGTTGTATTGGTATTGAGAACTTCAACATGTGCAGTTAGATAATAGAATATTTGATTAGGTAAATGTGTTTAGAACAATACTGATTCTTCTATTGTATAAAATATTACGGTGCTAGATGAGAAAATTTCTAAACATTGTGGGATTAAATTGAAGCTATTGTAAGATTAAATGTGGTAGTGATGTAGTTGACAGTTTATAGACCTGGGTATACCTGATAATTATGATATGTAATTAAATTAGCTTAGACTTTCTTTGGCATGCATTTCTTTTTCACGTAATTTTGCTGTGCTTTAACCTTTTTGCCCCTTTTGCTTGCATCGAAAACATTTTTAACCCACATATCAAAATGACTCAAGGATGATTATTTACCTGCATTGAAATATGTATCTTCGATAAATTTAAAGAAGTTGAATTTTTCTGTTCTGAATTCAGATTGTAGAGTGGAAGGATGATTGCTTACTTCTTGTGTCTGATCATTTTGCTTGCAAATTAACGTTATGCCTTGTCTTCTCCGTGATGCTTCTCTTGTATTAATTTGCCAACGTTTTTCTTTTGTTCACTAAAGTCTTTCATTTATGGCAGACACTCCCAGCGGTAAGCAATCACTATGAGTTACAGTAGAGAATGTTGTTACTTACGAAAAGAAAGAAACTGGAGTGTACCTAAGGAATTGTTCGTTTCTGGGACTGTTTATTATCTAAAGAGGAGTATTGAAAGTGATTCTGGTAGCGACAATGATAGAGGTGGAAGTATAGAATATTATACGCTTTGGAAGAGGCATCTAGATGAACATTTCCAAAGAATACTACTATCAAGTAACATAATTTCAGACCACAAATGAGATAGCCATCACTTTGCTTTACGAGATGTTCTAAAAGGATTGCCTATGAAGGAACGTGAAGAATGATTGAAAACAGTGATGTGGGAATAAAATCTTGACTGCATCAAGACGGAGAAGATGTGGGAGAGGGTAGTTTTAATTTAATACCAAAAGCTACTCTTGTCGGAATCTTGTACATGATATGTAAATCTTTTTTTTTTCTGTAAGAGATCAACTGCACATTTGTTAATATCAAAACTTTTCTAATGAGTTGAAGCTTCATCCAAGATCATAGTCTCTCAACTATAAGTTGGGTGTTCTTCTTTAGAATTGTGAAGTAGAGATGAATTATTATCCCAAGTAGAATTCATTTAATTGGTATAGACTAAACATACTAATGAAGTAATGCCTTTCATCAGTGTCATCGAAAATCATGTACCACAGAGACTTCGATTCTTTCAGGAGACATCTCTTTAAATTATTTTCTACAAGATGATTATCTAAGAAATAGGTAACCGTAAATATAATATATTGTACTTTGCATATTGTCTAGTATATTTTAAATATTATGTAGCATAAATAATTTTATTATAAAATAAAATATAATTAAATTTAATAAAAATACTTTTTATTTTTACGTTACAAAACAGTCTATTGTATCAAGCTCTTTTAAAAATGTTGGTTTTTTAATTGACAGTCGAACAGTCAACTGACTTTTTAGAAAAGCTTTTTTTAAAAAAGCTCTACTGACAAAAGCTCTATTGATAAAAGCTCTACTGATAAAAGCTCATCCAAACAGGCACTTAGTCAAATGCATCAATATTATTCTAATCATTAATTAATATTTCTTGTTGATGTTATTAAATTTTCTAAAATTTATTGATATTTACATCTTATATATCATTAGAAATTATTTTTAGTATTATAAGATATTATTTTATTAAAGGAATAGCGAATTACAATATTATTTTTAATATGTTTATTTAATTGTTTAATTTTTAGAAGATTATATTTATTAACATTTTATTAATAAGACTGATGGCTAAAAATAATAACAGGCTGCATCCGCATATTCAGGGTCCAAGTTAAAACAATGACATTTGGGTTGATAGAATTTCGATCGAACTGACTCTAACTTTATGACAGACCGACTTTACTACCGACCATGGAGGATGTGAAGACTTATATTTAAAGAAGTTATGTAACTCTTCCTTTTTGTTAAAATAATTTTTGAATACTTCATTATCTATTCGAAATATAATCACTTATTTGATATAAAAATTCTTGTAAAAAAGATGATACTTTACTTATATTACTATTAATCTTTAATAAGTGATTTTTCAGTCATATAACTAAAATATTAACCAAAAATACAAATTTAAACTAAATTATCTTATTTTTAAGTCAAACATTAAAATAAAATTTCTTACTTTAATTCGTCATCCTCCATTAAAATAAACACTTCGCCCACAAGTGAGAGAATCTGGCAAGACTTTATTGATCGATGAAGTTTCCAGAAAGGGGTTAAAAAAAGAAAGGGCAAGAGGGTCTATTCGGAAGAGAGTAGGCAGAGAAAATGCGTGAAGAGGGAGAGAGTGAAAAGCTTTTTAATCGGTTAGTCTTTGACGTTAAAGTCCAGTCCTTGTGAGGAAATATGGACCGATGAAGTTTCGAAGAGGCTCGCACCCCTCCCTCTAGTCTCTATATATGTAAAGAGCACCTCACAAGAACCATAAAACACACCTTTCTTCTATAACTCTACTTTCACCATAATCGAATTTCGATGGAAAATCAAAGATACGTGACTCTGCTTCTGATAATACTCATGATTGCAAGTTGCAGATCAGTGGAGGCAAGAGCAACGGTTACTCCAGGGAAGATTAATGGCGGTTTACTCGTGCGAAAACTTGGATATACCAAATCCAGAGAGTTCGTGACCGTGTCCAAGCCAAAAGCACCATCAGGACCAAACGGAACAGGTATAAATTCGAACTTAAAACTTTTTCAAATTTTAAGTTTATTTAAAAAATTCTTCTGAGATAAAGTTTGAATCGACTCAAGAGATTACATTCTTCTTCAAGTTTTGAATACGCAGTCTGTTTACCAAAGAGAACTGCAACAATCTTCGCAGAATATAAATCCTAATTGTAGTTTGATCGTTATAAATTATGCAGATGCCTAACTTTTACTTCATTTTTATCAGGAGGTATTTTTATAAATTATGCCTATTTTAAATCATCATAATAATTAAAATCTTTTTCCACAAGAAAATTTGAATGGTTCTAAAATTGATAATAAATACTTTTAATAAAGTATCGTTACAAGTGTTCAAAAGTTAGAATATGATTAGACACGTGCATGTCAAGTGAGAACAAAAATTGAATATTTGTTTCGTATTAAATTCTAATGTAAACCTACAAATTTATATTTACTTTTAAAAAAACTTAAATAATTTTTTAATGTCATTATTTATTTAGAATATGTTTTAAAAGTAAAATTTACTAATAGCATGAACGTTAATACATAATAAGAATAAGTATTTGTCAATACTAAAAAATTAAGGGATTGTTATTTAAGAACAAGTATTTGTCAATACTAAAAAATTAAGAAATTGTTATGAAATATGCAGATGTTTAACTTATAGTTCTTTTTTATCAAGAGGTATTTTCTATAAATTATGTATATTTTAATTTATCAGTAATAACTAAAATCTTTTTTCACAAGAAAATTTGAATAGTTCCAAATTGATAATAAATGCTTTTGACAAAGTATTCTTGCAAGTGTCCAAAATTACGCATGATTAGACACATTTTAAGTCAATAAAAAATTTAAAGATTTCTTTTAGATTAAATTTTAATTTAGTGGCATAAATTTGTATTTACTTTTTAAAAAATTTTAATAAAATAAAGTTTTAATGTAATTATTTATTTAGAATATGCAACAATCTCGCGGTATATTATAAACGAAAGATCTCCAACGTTAGATATGAAAATTTGGTACCTCCGTATTCTCATGTAGGATATTATTTTATATATTTTTTAATATATTTATTTATTTATTAATGTGACTAATGTTTAAATTTTGGTAAACGACCAGGGACGTCCCCGACTCCAAGGAAAAGTTAAAACAATGTCATATGGGTCGATCGAATTCTTGTCGACCTGACTATCGCTATGGTATAGATTGATTTTACTACGAACAGATGATGCGAAGACTTATGTTTAATGAAGTTTTGTAACTCTTCATTTTCGTCAAAATAATTTGAGTATTTCATTGTCTCGAATGATCACTTATTTAATATAAAATTTTCATGTTAAAAAATTGACACTTAACTTATATATAACTATTAATTTTTATGTGATTTATCGGTCATATAACTAAAATACTAACAAAAAAATTTTTAAACCAAATTATCTTATTTTAAAATTAAACATAAAAATAAAAACTTCTTATTTTAATTCGTCATCTTCTATTAAAATAAACACTTCCTTGTGAGACTCTGATTCGATGAACTATTTATCTATAAAAATAAATGAAATATAAATACCATTGGCAGATTTTCCATGAAAAATTCCGACGTGCTTTCTATTATTAGTTTTTGACATGAAAGTCGTTCCGTTGAAGTGTATTGATTCATTAAGAAGATTTATACCGAAACAAAATTGGTTCAGTTTCTGTCCAAGAAATTAGCACTGTCAGAGCCAAACAATATAAATACCATTATTTAAAAAATTGAATTAGAAGTTAAATTAATAAGATAAAAAGTTTTGATCTGTATTAAATCATTATAAAACTAACTAATGATTGAATAAAATAAAAAAAATTAGAAATATAATTTAAAATATTGTTAAATAAAAATTAATTAATTAATTTTAATTTGTAAGAACTTATTAATTTACGAAAATTAATTTATTAATTAATAAACTAATCTTTTTTTATGAGCAATATTTATTAAAGTAATCGAATTAAAAGTTAACCAATTTAAAATTTTACAATTTAACTAATCTAATCGATTAAATTTTTTAATCATTGATAATAAATACGTATAGAACCATAACATAAGTATATTCCCATAATTAGGATTATGTTTTTTTTGGGTCTTTCTTATAAAATCAGTTTTCTATATTATAAGTTTAAAGATGAGAAAGGAATGGGAATGAGATTCCTTTATCAAAGCTACAAATTATTAGCTTATCAAATGTGTTAATTGGAATGAAGTAATTTTATATGCTGCATATTAAGTGTCCAAATTCAAAATTTTTAAAAAATAAAAAACCCCAAATTCGAATTCATGTTTAAGTCAGTTCAAGCTCTTCTTTCTTATATTTGTCTTCTATGTTCAAAGCACAAAGCATTAATGTGATACTCTCCTAGAGGGCGAGTTTCATCATACATATGCTTAACTTATACCTTTTTTCTAATCAAGAGGTATTTTTATAATATTTTTATAAATTCAATTAGTTTTAAATCACTAAAAATAATCAATGCCCTTTTTACATGGTTTTTCCTTTTTACAAGGTTTGGCATAAACTTTGCTCTTAGAGATATCTCAATTTCATCTTTATCTGTAAGCAAACTCAACATATATATTGCCCTTAGAAAGCGCCACGGCACCAAATTAAAAGAGACAAAAGTGGGAGGCCGTGTACCACGAAAAGAAAACAAAAGAAAAAAAAAAGGGGGGGTAGAGATTGATTAATTGATCTTTCTCCAAACAAATGGTGCTATAAGAAAAATATGTTTAGCCTCCAAATAAACAGGAGCTCTAAACCACAACAGCAACGGCCAGATCCCTACTTCAAATTGGCCATCTTCTTCTTCAACACAATTTAATGATTCCAAATTGATAATAAATGCTTTTGACAAAGTATCACCATAAAGTGTCCAAAACTAGGACATGATAACGAATATGTGAAGACAATTTGGAGAAATTAAAGGCTTGTTTCACATTAAGTTAAAGGCTAAAAGTAATCGGTGCTATCATTTAGATGGCAAAATTTAAAAATACTAGAGTTAATACGCAATAAAGATAAAGATTTGTAAATAGATGTAAAGTTAAGGATTAGTTTATAACTTAAAAACATTACATTTTATTCAAATTTTCATACAAAATTTTCAGAGTTAGTTTATATATTATACCTTAAAGTTTAGAGGCGAAAGTTCTCAAGCTTTTTCTTGCTATCACCTTTCGGTGCATGTTTAAGAGGTTAAGAATATAGAATCTTCTTTTACTAAATTTATGAAATTTAGATAATTTTCTAACTAATTTTCAAGTAAAAATTTTGATATTATTTTATGAATGAAAAATTGAAGGGGTTAATTATTTGGCAAACTTTCCGCAAACTTATTTGGTACCAATAAAATAAAATAAAAAAAGCAAAACCGAAATAATAAAAAATACCAAAAATTTGGTAACGCAGTTAAATATGCCTTGCTTACGTCTGCGGGGCCCTCACCCAGCTTAATTACTTTCATTGAAGTACAATAGTTTTACCCAAGGTTTTATTGAGCCGACACCACTCAACCCTTGACACTATCTCTCAACCTCACTTCTCGTGAAAAAATTTCACACCCAATAGTACGACCATCTCGTACTAACCTCAGCAGAGGATTTTCTCAATAATATTTGATAATAAAGATAAGAAATGAACAACTCAAGTGATTAAAATAATAAGGAACAAAATAATAATATACTTGAGATAAAAAGAACAACTTCCTGATGAGTTCCGCTCCACTGAAATAAATCTGGAAGTCGTCGCAACAACAATGGGTTGATTCACATAAACACCAATATTAATTCACAACTGTAGGATGAAGACGCTAAGTATAACAGTCCATGCAAATAACCCAACTTCAACTACTTCAATTAAACCATATAGAATAATAGACAATAGATGAAGACCCACGATGTTTTTCTCACAAAAAACTGTTAGTGTAAGTCGACTTGTACTCTCCTGTAACTCGACTTACGCATGCACAGTACTATAAGTCGACTTGTATCTCC
>JANZLX010000009.1:18226160-18241808 GCA_025531955.1 Erythroxylum orinocense
TGTGCTTTGCATATTGTTTAATATACTTTAAATAATATTTATATGTATAAATAATTTTTATTATAAAATAAAATATAATTAAAATTAAAAGTGTTTTTATCTTTATGTTATCAAACAGTCTACTATATAAAACTCTTTCAAAAAACTCTTTTTTAAATGACAATTAACTGACTTCTTAGAAAAGTTCTTCTAAAAAAAATCTCCAACAAAAGTTCTATTGATAAAAACTCTACTGGTATAAGGCTAACCAAACAGTTCTATTTAAATGTAACATTCTATCCAAAATAAAATTTACTCACCTTTATTTTTTAAAATTATTGAAGCAATAAATAATTTGTTATTCTGTTGATTGGTTAGATTTTATTCTTATTCCCTTTTGTCGGCAAGCAAAGTTTGTTATTAGAGTTAGTTAGAAAAGCTTTATAAAAACTATGCTCACTGTACACCTTTTATCATCAGAAATGAAGCACAAATATTTCCTTTTCCTCTTCAATTCCCTTTTCTATCTTTTCAATCCTAGCTTTGAACATGGTATCAGAGCCAGCAAAAACCTTGATTCCTCCTTTCTTTCAGTCATTTCTCGTTAAATTCCTTCATTCCTCTGTCATATTTCGTTATGGCATTTCAACAAACACCTTTAACGCTCGACTTCAACCATTCACTTTTCCTTCATCCTTTTGACACTCCCGGAGCTATGCTTGTTTCACATCAGGTTGTTGGCATCGACAACTACAGTGTTTGGAGCAAATCGATGCGGATTGCTCTCTTAGCCAAAAATAAACTTGGCTTCATCAATGGTACGTGCAAAAAGGAAGCTTACCCAGATGAGTTCCACTATTATTGGGATCGCTGTAACGCGATTGTCCTCTCTTGGCTTCTGAACACCGTCTCCAAAGATCTCTCCGCCGGTATAGTTTTCACTTTTAGCGCTGCCACGGTTTGGTTGGATCTAAAGGAACGTTTTGACAAGGTTGACGGTTTGCGGATTTTTTACCTTCATCAGACCATTTCCTCTCATACTCAGGGGACTTCTTCGATCTTAGATTATTACACAAAGCTTCGCCTTCTGTGACATGAATACGATACCCTCATTCCGCTCACCACCTTTGATTGTGACAACTCTCACAAAAATTCTTCTCATCATCTTGAGCAACGACTGTTTCAGCTATTGATGGGTTTAAATGATTCTTACTCAGCTGTTCATAGCCAGCTATTACTAATGCAGCCACTACCGACTGTAAATCAGGCTTAGGCTTACTCAATGTTACGTCAAGAGGAATCCCAACGTAAGTTATCCTCTTCCTTCATCACTGCCTCGGAGCCTACTGCCTTATATTCTTCTTCATCTCAGAAAGGTTCCAAGAAGAAATTCAGTGGACGCTGTGATCATTGCCATGTTAAAGGCCACAAGCGTGAAACATGCTATAGACTGATTGGGTTCCCACCTGATTTTAAATTCTCAAAGAAGACACAGGTTGCAAACAATGTTATTTCTTCTGAGACTGCTATTGACTCAACTTCTGATACTATCAAGGCTCCCACACCACCAAGTTTGACCGCTACACAATATCAGCAACTTCTTCAGCTCTTACAGAAAGAACCAACAATTTCCACAAATGTAAACATGGCAGGTATAGCTTCATCTTCTGCTAAACAGACAGTTGGTTGGATCCTTGACACAGGGGCCACCAACCACATGAATTTTGACTTTCTTAATTTGAATGATTCTATTGTATCTGCATCTAATCAATCTTATGTTCAATTGCCTAATGGTAGGTCAGCCTCAGTCACTCATATTGGCAACCATAAGCTCTCTCCAACTCATACCCTTACCAATGTCCTATATATACCTGATTTTCATTACAACTTGATCTCAATTTCCAAGCTGACTAAAGATCTTAACTGTGCAGTATCTTTTTTCCCAACTCATTGTGTTTTGCAGGACCTTTGCAGTGGGAGGATGATAGGGATTGGTAAGGAGCATGGAGGCCTCTACTTTCTTCAACAGTTTGGAGCATCATCAACCTGCACAACAGCTGCTGTGAACACCAAAATTCCTTATTCCATTAGCTCTTTTATGTCTTTCCAGCATTCACCTAATGTATGGCATGCTCGGCTTGGCCACACCTTTGTATCCAAAATGAAAAAAATTAATGAATTACATTCTGTTTTGCACGAGCAACATGATCTTCATTCTTGTCCTGTTTGTCCATTAGCCAAGCAATCTAAACTTCCATTCCCCGATAGCATGTCAAGAGCACCATGTCCATTTCATTTGATACACATTGACCTATGGGGACCCAATAGAATCTCAACCCACAGTGGCCACAGATGCTTCCTAACCATTGTAGATGACTATACCAGAATGACCTGGATTTACTTGTTACAATCCAAACATGACACATGCAACACTCTAAAACAGTTTCTTACCCTTGTGCAAAATCAATTCTCAACCTCTGTTAAGCTTGTTAGAAGTGACAATGGGACTAAGTTTTTTAATCAGGAATGTACCGCACTTTTCAATACCCTTGGGATAGTGCACCAAAGTTCTTGTGTTGATACCCCCCAGCAGAATGGGGTAGCAGAAAGGAAACATAGACATTTAATTGAAACTGCTAGAGCATTAAAATTTCATTCCAATTTTCCTTCTAAGTTTTGGGGGGGAACCATTTTAGCTGCCTGCTACATCATAAACCATTTGCCATCCTCGGTCTTGTCATGGAAGTCACCATTTGAGATGTTACATGAGAAGCCACCATCACTATACCACCTTAGAGTCTTTAGCTGCCTTTGCTATGATAATTTTCCATATTATCATGATAAATTCTCCCGAAAAGCAATCCCATCTGTTTTCTTAGGTTACTCCCTTGTCCAAAAAGGATATGTGTTATTTAACCTTCACACTAAGAAATTGTTTGTAAACAGAAATGTGGTATTCCATGAACATATATTTCCTTTCAAACTCAAACCTTCGGAGCAACCTATGTTCCCTGTTACAAGCTTTGGTCACATCGAAGATCTTGACTACTTGAACATTACACCATAAATTACCTCACCACAATAAAATCCAACCTCCTTAGCACCTCCACCATCTCCTGCCCCTCTCAACCTAGCTCCATCACATCCACCTGATCCACCACCTTTCACCTTTGACAGTGCCTCATTTCCACCTCTTTCATCAGCAACCACAAGGAGATCAAGCAAAATTTCACATCCACCAGCATGGCATAAGGATTATCATTTCACCAATCCTCCATCAGCATCATCCTCTTCACTTGCAATAAAAGGTCAGTATCCAATAACCATCTCATATGCTCATTGACCTCAAAAAACTCAGTCTTTCTCCGCATCCACTTCCCAAATAGTTGAACCAAAAGCATATTCTGAGGCAATTAAGCATAAGTGTTGGATATATGCTATGCAATAGGAAATTCAAGCTTTGGAGTCAAATGGCATATGTGAAGTGGTTCCTCTTCCTCCTGGCAAAGTTCCCATTGGCTGCAAATGGGTCTATAAGGTCAAGTATCACTCAAATGGCACTGTGGAAAGGTTCAAAGCAAGGCTGGTTGCCAAGGGATACAATCAACGAGAAGGTATTGACTTTCAGGAAACTTTCTCACCAGTAGCTAAGCATGTAACTGTCAGGAGTGTCATTGCTATTGCTGCTTTCTATAATTGGCCTTTGTTTCAAATAGATGTCTATAATGCATTTCTGCAAGGAGACTTACAAGAGGAGGTCTTTATGAAATTTCCAGAAGGATTTAACAACCAGGGGGAGGACATGGCATGCAGGTTGCTTAAATCCTTGTATGGCTTAAAACAAGCCTCAAGGCAATGGAACTTGAAACTGTCTGAGGCTCTCATTCAGAATGGTTATAGTCAAAGTAAATATGATTATTCTATGTTTACTAAGATTGTAGGGTCTAGGAAGGTTATAATGTTAATCTATGTTGATGATCTGTTGATTACTGGAAATGACATAGAACTTATTGAAGAATTAAAGTCTACTTTGCATAAAAGCTTCAAGATGAAGGATCTTGGCAATTTGAAATTTTTTCTTGGTATTGAAGTGTCAAGGTCAAGTGTAGGGATTGTGTTATCTCAGAGAAAGTATGCTTTAGAGATGATTGATGACATTGGAATGATGAATGCAAAACCTGCTAACACTACTCTAGAACAGAATTTGAAACTCACTTCTACAGAATTTGATGAAGCATTGCAGCCTAAGAATGATGATACTGTTTTAGCAGATGCTACTATATACCAAAGATTGATTGGTCGACTCTTATATTTGACTCACACTTGGCCAGACATTGCCTATAGCGTGCAACATCTTAGCCAGTTCATGCAAAAGCCCAAAAAGTCTCATTATGATGCAGCTTTGAGAGTGGTAAGATACATCAAGAAGGATCCAGGCCAGGGGATACTTCTCTCATCAGCAGGAAAACTTGTGATATCAGCTTACTGTGACTCAGATTGGGCATCATATCTCATGTCAAGAAAGTCTATAACGGGGTTCTGCATAAAGCTTGGCAATTCATTGATTTCTTGGAAATCCAAGAAACAGAGTACAATCTCGAGATCATCAGCAGAGGCTGAGTATATAAGTATGGCATCAGCTGTTGCAGAATTAAAAAGGCTTCTTGGTTTATTCACAGAGTTGGGGATTAAGGCATGCAAACCAGCTGAACTTTTTTGTGACAACCAAGTAGCAATACAGATAGCTACTAATCCAATCTACCATGAGAGGACTAAACACATTAATATAGACTACCATTTTGTTAGAGAGAGCATACAAAAAGGATTATTGCAAACAAGGCACATCTCAACCAAGGAGCAGTTAGCAGACATGTTTACAAAAGCCTTTGGAGTTCCACAACATTCATACTTGCTTTCCAAGTTGAGAGTGGTTGATATATATCACCCTCCAACTTGAGGGGAGTATTGAAGCAATAAATAATTTGTTATTCTATTGATTGGTTAGATTTTATTTTTATTCCCTTTTGTTGGCAAGCAAATTTTGTTATTAGAGTTAATTAGAAAAGCTATATAAAAACTATGCTCAGTACACCTTTTATCATTAGAAATGAAGCGCAAATATTTCCTTTTCTTCTTCAATTCCCTTTCCTATCTTTCCGACCCTAGCTTTGAACAAAAATCCACGTCATCGTCCTACTTATAAAAATAAGATTTATTTTTTTATTTTTTTAAGGGAAAGAAACGAAATTTACATAACAAATCTAGGAATAGGGGTGAGCATTATTCGGGCCGGCCCGGCTTGAATTAATTCAGGTAACAAATTTTCGAATTTCGGGTAATTCGAGTTTTACCCGAATTATTTTCGGGCCGGGGTCAGGTAACTCCAAAAAATTTCGGGCCGGCCCAATTACCCGAATTACGTTATAAAATTTCGAATAATTAGGGTAATTCGGGCCGGATAATTCAGTAATTCGGGTAATTCGAGTCGGGTAAACTCGGGTTAGAAAAAGTTCGGGTTCGGGCCGAGTAAGATGAAAAAATTTCGGATAATTCGGGCTGAACCTAAACAGTGAAATTTCGGCCCAAATTACCCGAATGCTCACCTCTATCTAGGAGACAGTCCCCGACCGATCCGCTCTAAGGAAAATAAGGTTTATTTTAAACTCCTTAAAACATTAAATTCCAATTCAAACGTAACTGTAAACGTTAGGGGGGTAATTTGCTGATGAACGGCGTGTACTCTGGCTGGTTTCTTCGTAATAGTATTCGTCTAGTTATTGAGCAAGCAGAAGCGAAGCGAAGTGAACGCAATTTATAGGCTTTTTTGTTACTTGTGGATCTCTCTCTCTTTCTCTGAGGCAATCCTACGCTACGCTTGTCTCTCTCCCTTCTCGTGCGGAAGTCTGAACCAAGACAGTTGTTGGGTGTCAGGTGAAGGGTCTATCTTCAAGCTTTTTAAGTTTGTGAAATCGCATTTCTTTTGCTTCTTATGTATGGGCAATCTTGTATTTTGTCATTTTAATGAGCGATTCTTGAAAGCCTGTTGTTTCTTTCGGGTAATTCGAAGTGAGCAGTCGGTTGCTTGTGTGTGTGTTTGCTTCTGGGGTTGAATTTCGGGATTTTCAGTTTTGGAGATTTATTTGCTGCTTTTATTTTGCTGGTTGCATGGATTCGATGGAAAGCTTCCGTGATTTTGGTGATTTGTGTATGGGCGATTTCACGTTTGATTGATTTACTGTATTGTACTGAAAACGGTAGGATTTAATTTGTCCATAGCTTTTCTGGGTAGGACACCTGTCGATTTTCTAGGAACCAGTGATTAATTTTAATGGGAAAAGCATTCTGGTTCTCTTCAGTACGTTTTTGTTTCAAGTTTCTTGACATGATTTATGTTTTATGTTGAGGACTGAATTTGCGGGTAGAAATGACTCTAATTGCGGTTGAATTCTTCAATTGCTGTTTTAATACTTTTATGTGGAATCCTTTTGATCATTCACTTGAATTGGATGGTGCGATGATACATCTAAGCTTGTAGGTTGCTGGACATGAGTCTGTTTTGTGCTAGGAGTTATGTACGTTTTCTTGTTGGACATGAATCTGTTTTAAGCTCGTGGATAACTAACATATTTTAGGAAAAACTTTTTAACCTTATAGAGTTTAGCCAATATGTCTATACAGAGTTGCGAAGCATTTTTAGGGTGCATTTCTTTTTTGGGGAGTGATCATTTCAGCATGATACTTATTGTGGAAATTGAGTTGGAAGTTTGAATGCTTTGATAGTTTAAATACTATTGATGAAATGGCAGAACCAATGTCATTTCTAGTAGTAGAGCCAAGGTCATTTCTAGGCTTCAATAGCAGAACCAAGGACATTTGTAGGCCTAGAAAAATGTACTTCCGTTTTCTTAGCCACTAGGGTCATTATGCTTATTCTGCTTTTGCCTTTCTTTCTATCGTGGGATTCATTTTCTTCTCCTTTTCATTTTTCTTAAAAATTTTCCATTTCCTTATGTATTCCATTTGCCAATATATGCTTCTTGCCTTGTAGCCTCGTTTATGTGTCATAGTAAAACTTTTCTTTGGTTCTGAAGTTCTACATAGTTCCTTTCTAATTGGACATTGTTAAGATTCCTTTTCGTTAGATATTATGATTTCCAATTGGCACAAATACATTTACCCTCCTGTGTTTTACTGTTGAGTACGTTATGTCTCCTTCTATTTTAAAAATGGACTTATGACCCCCTTTGACCACCAGTCAAAGGAGCTTAGAATTAAAAAAAAACTTTTTGACTCCTGTATTATGATGATTACATCACAATTGTACACGTTGCATTTTTTTAGACAAAATACCATTTTAGTCTTTTGTTGACTAAAATATATTAAACCCCTGTATTTTTTTGCTTCATTTCATTATGCCTTCTATTTAAAAAATAAAAATTATTTTAAATATGGATTACATTTTGATTGTTAATAAATAAAAAAGGAAAAATTACTAAAAATACTATTATCTTCACAATTGTACTTCATGACCATTAATTTATGGACTGTTAAAAATACTTGTTGTCCAATCAACATTCTTCTATTGGGTGCATGTTTGTAGGGATGCTAGTCCAGAAAATGGGGAATACCACTAACCCTTGATTTGGAAGAGTCCAACTTTTGAGTAACAATAGCTTACTGTAGTTTCAGTATTATGGATTGTCTTTTGCTTAGATATTTAAGTTATTATTCCATTTTCTTTTTAATTTTTTTCATAAATTACAATTGTGAAGACAATGGTATTTTTAGTAATTTTTTCCCTTTTTTATTTATTAACGATCAAAATATAATCCATGCTTAAAATAATTTTTCTTTTTGAAATAGAGGTCATATTGAAATAAAGCCAAAAAAAAAGGGTTTTAATGTATTTTAGTCAACAAAAAACAAACAAGGTATTTTTGTCCAAAAAAATGCAACATGTACAGTTATGGTGAAGGGGTATAACATGTACAATTATGAGTAATAAGTCCATTTTTTAAATAGAAGGGGTATAACATACCAAGCGGTAAAACATAGGGGGTTAAATGTTTGCCTTTCTAATTTGATTTTGTCTCCTAATAGAGAGTCAAAGCATGTTATGTAGAGTAAACTATTATCAAGAGTTGCTTTCTTTTCTTGTATTTGTTGAATTTATGATCCTTTGGTTTGGAGTTGTTTCATTTGGTTATTGGACTGCTAAAGGATCGTGCATATCTTGGTATTTTCATAATCTTTTATGTGGGAAGGTTTACATCTTTTGAGAATATTGTCATGATAGGTCAAGTAAGAAGTTTACTTTTATTGTTAGTTTAAAAGCATGTGAAGCTCATTTGTTTGTCCATTTTACAAATGGTGTTGGTACACCCAATTCCACTGGGTATTGGCTTAGGACACACCTACTGCCATTAACAATTAAATTGTTGGATCCGGTTTTCGAAACCCAACACTTCCTCTGACACCACAACTATTGGAACCTAATTTAGGAGTTCAATATTCGGAGTCATAAATCGTGAGCGTATTATCCTGTATGGTTATTTCAATGAATCCTCATTAGCCATTATCCTACAAGGGTAGTGCCCACACTAGTCAAACATCATAAACAAACAAATTTTTTCACTTTAGCACAGATTTTGGGAAACCTCAAATTGGAATTACAAATTGATTTCTTCAGAACATTTGTTCTCCCGTTGTTTTGAGTTTCTAATGACACCAAGATCATTCCATTTGGTTCAGAAATTTAAAAGTTATAACTCGAACATTTTCAGACTGTTATTAAACTGAAACAGTACACTATACTCAACTTCCATCCATAATTTGAAAATCTTAGGGACTGACTTACAATTCAATTCCTTCAGATAATTTGTAGCTCTATGTCTCTAGTTTATTTAGAGACTAGAATCATCTCATTAGGAGGTCGGATAACAAAGTTATGGCTGAAAGAATCAAATAAGGTTTTGTCCTCAATCATATTGAACTTGTCTTGGGACAATCGACATAACTTTCTCTATAGATATCGGATCAAGGTCATTCTTGGACAGATTGAAAGAAGACTTATAGATCTACAACTTTTATGAAGACCTTAGATTTTGTCATCTAGAGGGTCAAAATTGGACCAGACGATAGGGTAAGACGATCTCAGAAGAAAGGTCAGACGAAACCCGACGAAAAGCCAGATGATTTGGGACAATTGGCATAACTTTATATATATATCAACTATTCATGTTCAAAAACCATTTGCTCAAGTTGATAATTATCTCAAGTTAACAACTTCTTCAAGTATATCTGATTCCAACTCAATATCATCCGTACACAATTCATATTTTATTAACATCAAAAGAATAAAGTTTTACAAATCTTTTATGGGATTACAAGCTACATTACATCATCATCTCAAATCTTAAATTACAAAAGATTCTTGAACAAATAAACTTGAAATGCAACTAAAACATTGTGCTTTTCCAAAACCAACTCAAAATACAAAATATTAATTTGAAGTAATTTCCTTAGGTTCTTGATTGATCTCTTAGCTATTATCTGAAGAAGGGACAAAAAGGGGGTTAGGTTGAAAGCTCATGAGTAACAGTTTATAACGAAAAATAAGCAAAACCTTTGAAATGTTCATTGGTCAATATAAAATTTAAATTGAAATCATAATTTGTATCGTTCTCAAAACCTTAACCAAAGTTCACGAATTACAAAACATGAATGCATCAAACTTGTCAACATAACATAAGCACATAAGCACATCAGAATAGTTTGAGTGGATCTAAAACAGAACATACTGCATATTTCCCACAAAGGTTCTGTGTAGCTGTAAACAGAACGTACTAACACAATTTCACATAATGGTTTTGCTAGCCGTGAACTTATGGGAGTCCATGAAGGAACTTCATGCCACTAGCGGACAGACGGGAGAAGCCTTTAACTTGATCAACGTGCACGTGACTTAACTTAGGGGACCACCACAAACTCACATAACACATATTTCATAACTTGTAAACGTATTGCCCAAAATGACTCTTTTTTCGAAAACTTGATTTCATAAACTTAATATCCTTGTAAAAATCATTTTCATTTTTCATTTCATAAATCAATAACATAATTCATATACCAAACATGTAGCACTTTCTCATCACATTCAAAGAGCAATAAATGCACATTTATGATGTAATTGAAATCATTAAACTTCTTTGATTCAAAGAAAACATTAGTGGCTTATTTCCTCTATTATAAGCATGTACTCACCTTGATTTCCTTGCTTAAAGACTTGTTCAAAATGTGCCTCTCCTCTTGTTTCTCTCACCTCTTTTCATCCCCCTATACAATAACAAAAATCTCACTCAATAGGGTTTTCAATTAAAAATCCCACAAGACATAATCACTAAAATTTGTTCTAGAATACATAAACCCATGCTTTTTTTTTTCTTCTAAACTTCATGAACTAAATTCCTTCCAAAAATCCAAAATGATCTTATCTTGATTCTTCACTAAATGAAGGGATCTTTGACTCAAAATGGAAGTTCTTCTCTTCCTCTACCTTTTTCCCTTCTTGAACAACCTCAAAATCTCTCTTAAAATTAAGAAATGATGAAACCCTAACTATCTTTCCTTGTTCTCTCTCCTCTCCACTAAAACTCTCTTCTTTCTCTCTTCTATTTTTGTTTTTCACGTTTCTCTCCTTCAAATCACATTTTTTTTACCTTTTTAAAGTAACAAGACAACATTTCTTCTTCCATTTCTATCCTTAATGAGTCTAAAAAGTCCATTTTACCCTTCCTTATAGGCTTATGTTCTTTTAACCTTAAGTGTCTTGCCAAAAATAACCTTGAACATTCTTATAATCTTAACACTTTAATTCTATTAACCCATGTAATAAATCCCACTAACTTTGACAAAATTAAATAACTCCACAAATTAATCCATCAAAACTTCATAATTTATAAAATCATGCTTAACTTCAATGAAATTTTTTTTCAGGGGCCAATAGGAAGAGTTAGGTTTCGAAAACATGTTGGATCTCGTTTTCGGAACCCAACTCTTGCTTTGATACCACAACTGTTGGACCTCGATTCCGGAGTCCAACATTTGGAGTCATAAACCGTGAGCGTATTACCTTGTAGGGTTATTTCAATGAACCCTCATTAGCCATTATCCCATAAGGGTAGTATGCCCACACTAGTCAAACATTAGAAATAAACTCATTTTCTCACTTCAGCACAAATTTTGGGAAACCTCAAACTGGAATTACAAATTGATTTCTTTAAAACATTTGTTCCCCCTTTGTCTTAAGTTTTTAATGACACCAAGATCATTCCATTTGGTTCAGAAATCTGAAAGTTATAACTCGAACATTTTCGGACTGTTATTAAACTGAAACAGTACACTATACTTAACTTCCATCCAGAATTTGAAAATCTTAAGGACTGACTTAAAATTCCATTCCTTCAGATAATTTGTAGATCTATAAGTCCTCTTTCAAACCGTCCAAGAATGACCATGATCCGATATCTCTAGAGAAAATTACGTCAATTGTTTCAAATCGTTTGGGCTTTCGTCGGGTTTCGTCTGAACTTTTGTTTGGGATTGTCTGGTCCTATTTTGACCCTCTAAATGATAGAATCTATCATCAAGGTCTTTATGAAAATTGTAGATCTATAAGTCCTCTTTCAAACTGGCCAAGAATGACCTTGATCCGATATCTATAGAGAAAGTTATACCGATTATCTCGAGACAGGTTCAATATGATTGAGGACAAAACCTTGTTTGATTCTTTCAGCCATAACTTTGTTATCTGATCTCCTAATGAGATGATTCTTGTCTCTAAATAAACTAGACATAGAGCTACAAATTATTTGAAGGAATTAAATTTTAAGTCGGTCCCTAAAATTTTCAAATTTTGGATGAAAGTTGAGTATAGTATACTGTTTCAGTTTAATAACAATCCGAAAATGTTTGAGTTATAACTTTCAGATTTCTGAACCAAATGGAATGATCTTGGTGTCATTAGAAACTTAAAACAAAGGGGGAACAAATGTTCTGAAGAAATCAATTCGTAATTCCAGTTTGAGGTTTCCCAAAATATATGCTGAAGTGGGAAAATGAGTTTGTTTCTGATGTTTGACTACTGTGGGCATACCACCCTTGTAGGATAATGGCTAATGAGGGTTAATTGAAATAACCATACAGGGTAATACGCTCACGATTTATGACTCCAAATGTTGGGCTTCGGAATTGAGGTCCAACAATTGTGGTATCAGAGCAATAGTTGGGTTCCGGAAACAGAATCCAACATAAATGACCATTTCACATAGAGAAGAAATTGTTAATTCCATTGAAAGTCTTGGCTCAGAACAAGGAAAACATTAATATGAAAAGTTGATATTGTGTATGATATTTCATATTCCACTTACTAGTAATTTGTTAGGTTTTCTTAGCCCATTAGCAATTAATCAATTAGGTGGTTTATGATTCAGAATGTGTGAACCAATTATTACAAATCAAAATTTTAGCGGTCGAATGTAGATGTGGGAAAATTTTCTACTATGTTGATTTTTGTCACAGTTCTCGATGGAAATGGATTTCATATCTCAACTTTCTGGTAGTTTGGAAAATCCATTTTGGCACAAGCATATAAGAAGTGCTATGTTTTTGTGGTCCCCCGTTTGGGATCTAGTTACAGAATGTTTGATGGTAAAATCAACCTGCGAGGTATGAAGCGGCCAATGTTTTCTAGACTTCCGGCCTTTAGGACCTAAGTTGAATTGTAAAGAAAATAAGGGCTCATTAAATGAGAGAACCTTTTGATCTCTTAATGATAGAATTTGGATGTTGAAAATTTTCATATCCCACTTCCATTTTGAATTCCAGCTTAAGTACACAAAGGAAAATATCGACTTCCTACAAAGCAGGAGCCACTACACTACATGCTGAGTAATTAATTAAAATGGAACAAAACAAAAGGAAATAACTGAAAACACAGCTGGTATTCTTTGACTACTTTGACTCCTCTCCCTCCAGCCACGTCTTTGATACATGATTCCTTTGGCAAACTTGTCATTACAAGGCAGCACTTCCATAGCTGGGTTTGTGCGCATAACACCACCGCCCCCATTAAAATTGTGCTTGTCTTGAAGCACAAAAGAAGGATATCTGCTGCGAAAGGAAGGAATATCTTCCCATGAAGCCTTCGTGGGGGATAATCCCTCCCAATGCACCAGCACTTGAGGCTGACCCTTGTGAAGTCGTGAATCAAGAGTAGCCTGTGAATTTGCATGTATTTCTCCCTTGGAAAGAACAGGTAAGGAAGGCTCAATAGGAACGGATGTACCATGAAAAGGCTTGAGACAAGAGACGTGAAACACAGGATGTAACTTTAAAGTTGGTGGAAGGGCGAGCTTGTAGGACACACTACCTGCCTTAGCAATAATTGGAAAAGGTCCATCATAACGAGGAGAGAGCTTATAATACCTCTTGGAAGTCAAGCTAATTTGGCGATAAGGTTGGAGTTTGAGAAGCACGAGGTCACCAATTTGAAAATGAACTGGGCAATGCTTGGAATCATAAACAGCCTTCATGGCATTTTGAGTCTATAGAAGGCGATCTCGTAAGTCTAAAAGCACCATGTTCCGTGCTTTTAACGCTTGATCTACCGCTTCAAGTTTAGCCAAACGTGGACAATAAGAAAGCATTTTTTGCAAAGGGCGCCCATAAACAACCTTGAATGGAGGGGCCTTGAGAGAGGAATGATAACTGGTATTATAACAATATTGTACCCATGACAACCATTGAAGTCAATGACGGGGACGATCGCTAGTGAAGCAACGTAGATACATTTCAATGGTGCGATTGACAATTTTAATTTGCCCATCACTTTGGGAATGATAGGTTGAGCTGAAGTTGAGCTTAGTACCACTTAAACGTAACAATTCAGTCCAAAAAGAACTAGTAAATGTAACGTCCCTATCGCTCACCATCGTTTCTGGCAAGTCATGGAGTTTGACGATATTATCAAAAAACAACCGAGCAATACTCACCACTGTATAAGGATGAGAAAGGGCCAAAAGATGGGAATATTTAGAAAAACAATCAACCCCAACCAGCAAGACATTTTTCCCTTGTGAGGTGACCCCTCAATAAAATCTAATGAGATGTCAAATCATATTTGGAGAGGAATTGGTAGAGGTTGAAGAAGGCCCGCTGGATGCAAGTGTTCAGATTTATGGCGCTGGCAAGTGAGGCACTGTTGTACATAAGTTTGAATAGTGGCTTTCATTCCCTTCCAATAGAAGTCTCTAGCAACCCGATGAAGAGTCTTTTGGTAACCTTCATGATTGCTATCATGAATTGAAGAGATGATGGTTGGAACCAGTGGAGAAGATGACAGTAAGTAAACTCTGTTTTTAAAGAAAATGAGGCCATTTGTATATTTCCAAGGCATTTGAAGCTTCTTCTGTCCATTGGAAGGACCCTTTCCGCAACATAGTAATCAAAGGAGCTGTAATGGTTCCATAATCCTGTACAAATTTGCAATAATATCATGTGGATCCCAAAAATCCACGCAATCCTTTCACGGTGCTCGGTTTTGGCCACTCTTCCATTGTAGCAATCTTAACTTGTCTACTGCAACCCCCTTGTCTGAGATGATGTGTCCCAGATAGGAGACTACTTGTTGGGCAATGAGACACTTGGAGTGTCTTAGGAAAAGTTGGTGATTTTGGAGCAAAAGGAAAACTTGCCGGAGGTGCTCTAGATGATCTACCCAAGACTTACTGTAGACAATTATATCATAAAAAAACATAAGAATAAACTATCTCAAGTAAGATTGGCATACCTCATTCATTAATGCATGGAAGGTACTCGGGGCGTTAGTGAGGCCAAATGGCATAACTGGGAATTCAAAGTGGCCATGATGAGTTCGGAAAGCTGTCTTTTCCACATCCGCTGGACACATTCCGATTTGGTGGTATCTGGAGCGTAGGACCGACTTGGTGAAGTATTTAGCTCCATGTAATTCTTCCAAGAGCTCCTCGATCACCGGTATAGGAAATTTATCCTTAATGATTTTCAAGTTTAAGGCCTAGTAATCCACACAAAACTGCCAAGTATGATCAGCCTTAGAAACAAGGAGAACAGGTGATGAATAAGGAGACTCCATATAATGCCATGTTCTAACATCTCTCGACACTGCTTTTCAATTTCATCTTTTTGTGCATGTAGATATTGATAGGGCCTGACCGCTATTGGAATAGTTCCTGGCTCTAAATTGATGTGGTGGTCATGAGTTCGAGCGGGAGGAAACTCTCGGGGTTCTTGAAATACTGATGCAAACTTTGTGAGAAGTTGGTTCAATTCCATCTCAAAATTTGATGCCACTTCGATGACTTTTAGTTGTGAATTTGTTGAAGGCGAACTATCAATGCAGTTCTAGAACTCTGCCATGCCTTTTAAAAGTCATTGTTTGGGATTTAAAATCCCAAAATATTGGACCAACGATTGCAGCCATTGCATTCCCAACACACCATCAATTCCATTCAAGGTAAGCAAGAAAAAATCCAAGTAAATAAGGCAGTGTCCCTGTGAAATATTAGCAGAGAAGAAATAATTTCATTCTCATCAATTGTAGGTTACAGCAGTAGCTATATATATACACAA
>JANZLX010000009.1:18248242-18258927 GCA_025531955.1 Erythroxylum orinocense
ATAGCTGTACAATCTACTAGGCAGATTCTACATAATCTGCACAGCATAATCTGCATAGATTATATTGCATGATTCTATACAATCTGACAGTCCCAAAGTAAGCGAAACCACAACACTGACCTGGGCTTTTTAGTGTGCTGCCATTCGCCACGGTGACGAAGTTTCTCTACTGGCTCCCATGGTAACCTTAATTTGCTTACCCATCTTGAATCTAAAAAATTATGGGTACTTCCGGTGTTGATTAGCATCATCAGAGAGTGATTTCCCCTAATTCCTTGGATTTTCATGGATCGACATCTCGCCATTTTGGCTTTGATGGCATACAGTGAGACTTTCGGGTCTAATTCTCCTTCGATTTCTCCTTCTTCCTTGTCACCTTGTAGAGATTCATCAACACCATCAAGCCAAAATAGCCGTTTGCATTAGTGGCCCCTATATAGACTTCATCGTAGTTAAAACATAGCCTGTTTGCCCTTCGATCCTCCATCTCTGCTCAAGTTAGGCGCTTGAAGTTTTTCTGATTTGGAAAATTGGCTATGGTGCTTGGTGTTGGTTTTGCTGATGTTGGTATGGGTCTTTTTGGGCTTCCTCTCCTTTCAAAAACTCGGGAGGTTGGTGTAACTCCACTTCTACCACTATATGCTCTTGTAAGCCACTGATAAATATCTCGACTTCTTGCTCGGTGGTGAGTGGTCCAGCTCTAGCAACTAATTGTTCAAACCGGCATTGATATTCTTCGACCGTGCCCAACTGACGGAGCTTAGCAAGCTCCCCCAGTTTGTTGCCTTGAACAGTGGGGTCAAATCGAAGGTGACAGTGTTGTTTGAATTTCTCCCAAGTAACCCCCGATTGATCTTTGTCTAGTTTCAGAAACCATACTTGTGCATCCCTATCAAGATGGTAAGAGGCAATCTCCACCTTCTCTCCTCTGGAATTCTTTCGTGTCGAAAGTAGTGTTCGCAACGGCTCAACTAGGCTAGTGGGCCGTGTTTGCCATCATAAATGGGAAATTCGAGTCGCTCATATCGTGGGGCTTGCATTCTAGCTTCGACTTGGTTAGGTTCTTGACTTGGGTCTTGTTGCCTGCGGTTAACACTCCCTGTCTCACCTTATTGCCCTTCCACTCGAGTGGCAGCCAAGTCCCTTAAGAGTTCTTCAATATGGGCGGAAAGTTGCTCACGCTCCAGTCTTCCTCTTTGACGATCTTCTTGATACATTTTCATGAAAGTCTCAAGTTGCATTTGTAACCTATTAGATGAGTCGCCCATAACTTCCTGCTCTGATAACAAATTGTTATGGTCCCCTGTTTGGGATCAAGTTACAGGACGATTGATGGTAAAATCAACCTACGAGGTATGAAGCGGCCAATGTTTTCTAGACTTCTCGCCTTTAGGACCTATGGTGAATTGTAAAGAAAATAAACGAGAGAACCTTTCGATCTCTTAATGATAGAATTTGGATGTTGAAAATTTTCAGATCCCACTTCCATTTTGAATTCTAGCTTAAGTACAAAAAGGAAAATAACGGCTTCCTACAAAGTAGGAGCCACTTCATTACATGTTGAGTAATTAACTAAAATGGAACAAAACAAAAGGAAATAACTGAAAACATAGCTGGAATTCTTTGATGATAATAATTTCAGTAGAGAATTGTATTATTTACGTAGATGAAGGGTACAGTAGCAGTATAACTCCTGGAAGGTAACTCCCAGGCCAATACAAATCTGTATTTCCAGAATATGAATGATGATAATCCCTCCCTCTCTATACCGAATCCTATATATCGTCTTTACCTTCTCATTCTCACTCTCTCTCTATAACTAATTCCTAACCTCTAGCCTATGTGGCATTTGTATTTGTTCCCTTCCCCATTGTACCCCTACGAATGTGGGTTTGAATGTCTTAGTGGCTATTTATTAATACTAATACTAGCATGCTGATAACTAGGAAGGGTGCTAACATTTGAACTTCAACTCCTCTCCCTCTAGCCACGTCTTTGGTACATGATTCCTTTGGCAAACTTGTCATTACAAGGCAGGACTTCGACAACCGGGTTTGTGCGCATAACCACTAAAGGTACTAAAGAAACAAGAATAACAACTACTAATTCATCTGCTAATATATTTCCGAAAAGTCGAAAGCTAAGGGATAAGGGTTTTGTGAAATCTTCTAAAATATTAATGGGTAAAAGGATTGGAGTTGGTTGAATGTATTTACCGAAATAACCTAATCCTTTTTTGCGCATAAAAATATGCTACTGACGTAAGTAAAGCTAACGCAACAGTAGTATTTATATCATTCGTAGGTGCGTAGTTTTTCATGAGTGGCGAGGAGATACTAGTGTCTACAACGAGTTCATCTCTTAAAATGACTACAAAGGTTGTGAAATAAAGCAACTAAATCTTCTATGCCGTTATTTGTCCTTACCTTTCTATTCCCATAGGCAATCCAAATACTTGGAAGGTGCATGTAGAAGCATCCAAAAATTGTCCAAGTATTGGGATTGATCCTTTTGGTTGTTTAGAAAGTTGTGGACAAATAACAATATATAAGATTTAGTTGCTTTACTTCATTGTTTAGGTAGAAACAATTCACAGCCTTTTGTAGTCATCTTAAAAGGTGAACAACTTCTGAAGTCATCTCTCCATTTACGAGAACAAATTAATTCTTATATGCTTGTGCCAAAATAGATTCTTTGCACCCACTAGAAGAAGCTTTAGATATCTGAGAAATGATTTTGGTTATTTCCAAAAAGTGATGTGCAGAAGTGAAGCTATTTTATGCCTTCTCTTAACTTTAAGATTTCCAATTACTCACAAAGGCTTGTTGTATTTACACTCGTGTGCATAAATCATAGATTCTTCAGTTTTGATCTTTTGTTTATACAGGATAATTTTTGGTTGATTAGGAGAAAGACAGCATGCTGGTCATGAGGAGATTGAAGCACAAGACTAATGCCCTTGTCTTTCCATGCTTGTGTTCCGTTTTGCCTAATAGTGTACACAATACCCAGAAGGTGTACAGGCGTCATGAGCAAGCTTCTTGCTGTCATAGGTACTTCAATGAGTTTGCCCGATCCCCTTTTACCAACTTAAACATGCCAGCTATTGTATCGGTAATACTGGATGGATTGAGTCAACAAGCACATTCATTATCAACTATGACTGGCACAGTTTTAGTTCAGGCTCAGGACCCGGCTAAGCTAAGTCTCGAAATGGAAAATGCAATTGATGAGCGTAGATATAATGATGTGTTGAAGTTGCTTGAACAGCACATGCAGATGGAAGGGTTCCCTCGAAAATCTGTCATTAATAAGCTTTTAACAAGTTTTGCGGAAAGCCTTGATGTTAGGTTGCTTGATAGGGCCTTTGGTTTGGTAGAGCAGGCTATCGAAGAAAGTAAACATAACTTGTTAGGGAAAGAAACTCTTATTTATCTCTCTCTCTGTCTCGCTAAATCTGGTTTACCTGTTCCAGCATCGACTGTTCTGAGAAAGTTGATAGAAATGGAAGAGTATCCCCCTGTAGCTGCTTGGTCAGCAATCTTGGGAAACATGTCATCAACTGGCCCTGGAGCTTATCTTGCATCTGAGTTGATACTTGAGATAGGTTATCTGTTCCAAGATGGTAGAGTAGACCCTCGTAAAAAGAGTAATGCACCTTTAATTGCTATGAGGCCTAATACTATTGCAGTGAATATAGCTTTAGCTGGCTGTCTTTTGTTTGGTACAACAAGAAAAGCAGAGATGCTACTTGATATGATGCCTCGCATTGGTGTTAAAGTCAACACGAGTCTTTTGATTACAATGGCTTATATATATGAAAGTAATGGGCGTAGAGAGGAGCTGATAAAACTTCAGAGACACATAGATGAAGCTCCTAATTTAAGTGATAATCAGTTCCGGCAGTACTATAATAGTGTAATAATGTGCCATTTGAAATTTGGGGATCTCGATTCTGCTTCCAAAATGGTTTTGAAAATGCTTGGGAAGGCAAAGGAAGCACGGAATTCCCTTGCTACAGCTAGCCTTGTGTTCCAAATGGATAATAGGTCTTCAACTGTACTTGTTTCTGAGGAAAGCTTAAACCACAGAAAATTGGATGATGTACAAAATGACAGATCAAACCAAGATGTGATATCTTTTGAAGAGTTTCTTATGGACCGGAAGTTCTTGAAGCTTGAAACCGAGGCAAAGGAATTGCTTGATACCTTATTAAAGAGGTTACAGGTTCAAGTTGAACTCGTTACAACTGAGCATGGAATTCTGCTGCCGACTGAAAAGATATATATATATTTGATAAAATCATTTCTAGAAGCTGGCAAGATCAAGGAATTGACTGCATTACTTATCAAGGTAGAGAGAGAAGATTCCCCAACTTCTAATGATGAGTCTGCCTTGGTTCAGGTCATCAATTCTTGCATTTCACTTGGATGGCTAGATCAGGCACATGATATCCTGGACGAAATGCGTTTGGCTGGGGTTAGAACTTGTTCTGCTGTATATACCTCCCTCTTAAAAGCATACTGTACAGCCAATCAGCCAGGAGGGATAGCTTCTCTTCTCCGAGATGCACATAGAGCAGGAGTTCAACTAGACTCTAGCTGTTATGAGACATTGATGGAGTCCCGAGTGCTTCAGCAGGACACTCGTGGAGCTCTCCAACTATTTAAAGAGATGAAAGATGCCAAACTTCCGAGAGGTGGCCATCTGGAGTTTGAGAAATTGGTTAAAGGATGTGCAGAGGGTGGTGAATCAGGGTTGATGGCTAAGCTTTTGCACGAAATCAAGGAAGGGCAGACTTTAGATTCTGGAGTTCATGATTGGAATAATGTAATTCATTTTTTCAGCAAAAAGAGATTGATGCAAGATGCTGAGAAGGCTTTGAAGAAGATGAGGAGTCTGGGACATGTTCCAAATGCTCAAACTTTTCATTCTATGGTAACAGGTTATGCTGCCATTGGTGGAAAATATGTGGAAGTAACAGAGCTCTGGGGTGAAATGAAGTCACTTGCTTCAGTAACTGCAATGAAGTTTGACCAGGAACTCCTGGATTCTCTACTATATTCATTTGTCAGGGGGGGCTATTTCGTTCGAGCAAATGAAGTTGTGGTTATGATGGAGAAAGAGAAGATGTTCATTGACAAGTATAAGTATCGGATGCTCTTCCTGAAGTACCATAGGACATTGTACAAGGGAAAAGCTCCTTCTTTCCAAACAGAGGCCCAGTTCAAGAGGAGAGAAGCAGCATTAAACTTTAAAAAATGGCTAGGATTGAACTGAGGCAGCTGTAAAAATTTTATGGAGAAGATTATTATATTGCAAAAGATATTGTCTTCTTTGATGCCTTCCAGAAGTGGAAATTTTCAATGCATAGTGCTTGGAAGAGGAGGGAAGAAACATATGTTATGATATATTATTGGAAATTAGGAATTCCAGTTTGTAGCTTCAGGCTCTATCATTATATTTATCAACAGGGTTACAGAGAAAATGGTTGAGATTGAGATGGGTCAAACTAATATTTAAACCCATTTAAACATCAATAAAGAGAATGAAGACGGACCAAACTTGTCATACAAAAAGCATTCCCTGAGAACATGAGCTATGATTTCCCCCCTTGTGGGCTTCATGGGCAAGTATGGTATTGCCAGGGATATGCTTTTGCTTCAATAGATAGATAGTTTTAAACTATGATGTGCTGCCAACAAAGGACATGATTAATTTTGTCATTCATTTTCTCTTTGGTTCAAAAGCCTCATTGATAGCTTGGTGGACGATTAAGGCCTTGTTAGGATGGCAAACCATATCCACGGTTTCATTTATTTAAATCTGGAGCTTATAGAATAGTTCTAAAGTTTACTAGATATGATAATATGTTGTAGATGTCTTTCATGAATCATAAGGTCGTGAAATGGATTGATTTGCATCCAAGGATCTGCAACATTCTGTCTTTCAGTTTCATATGCTTCTCTAGTAGCTCACGATTAGCTTGCTTTCCTTCTGGATGAAGGTTTGGACTTGCACATGAAAATTGATGTTTTCCAAAAGTTCACCAAGAAATCCAAGATTCTTCACAGAATTGAGAATTTTCGTGTAGGGTTTCTGGAAGCTAATCCTAACATTTATGGCCTCTAGTCACTGGGATGCTTACAGTGTTCTCTTTTTCATATTGGTATGTTTTCTTTTTCCGATCATATGCATCCTTCATTTCGGCTGTTACATGGTTTGAGGATATTCAGTCACTTGGTGGATTGTAGGTTGAGGAAATATCACTATGGAAGAAGAGAGAGGTTTAACGTTGAACATGGAGATATTTTCTGGTATCCTGTAGGCACTTGAAATCAAATGAGAAACTTTACATTATCAAGTTCCTCAGTCAAACCAATATTCCTCCCGAGGCTGAGGTATCTACGTTCCCAATTTCTTGATTAAGAAACACATCTTTTTTAAGATTACTTGATGAGACTGTCAGTTCTACAAAATTGAACCAAAAGAATAATTTGATATGCTTTTGTGATGCTGGCGTTCCATGGGCCAGGTCATGAAGATCCAGAGTCCTTTTACAGGGCATTCAGCTCCAAGCTGCTCGAGGCGTCTGTAAAGGTGCATTCCCAACTGCAAATGTGAATCGGTTAATCAACATTCATACAACAGATTATTGAATCTATGTTGATCTGCTGTTTTTTACTTCCGGTCAGAGCGACAGGGGGAGGTTAGAGAGGATTTTAAGGCAACAACAACTAGTGATCATCAAAGCCTCCAAGGAACAGATTGACTTTTGGAGGTGAATCAAGCGGTGCATTTAATGTTTTCTGCAATTGCCCAACCACAGGCAACAACTATGGTCAGCTTTTTGACGTCACTCCTGATGATTGCAAGCAGCTTCTAGACCTTGACCTTGCAATCTCCTTCGCTAACATCACCAAGGTACACATATATATATACACACACTCGCCCTCTTCTTCCAATAAACTGATAAATAAATCGTAGAAAGTGTTTGTTTATAAACCATTTATGTGCACAGGGATCTATGGTTGGACACTACCACAACTTAAAGGCGACGAAACTATCATTTGTCGTTGATGTTGAAGGATACTTAGAGATGGCTTGGCTTCATGTCTAGTCTTCAAGATGGCTTTTGGTAAAGTATAAGTAAACTCTTTCGTTAAATAAACAACCCGTTTGGTCACCAAAGATTCTGTTATATGGTAGGCAAAGTTGGGAAACCATATTAGTCCGCTGCCAATACATTAGGCCACAATTTCCAATATAAGCACAGCCCCCTTGAGTCTCAGATAATAGAAAAAGAAACTGAAAACAACAGAGTTGTTTGTATCTTACACTTCGCTAACAGTGTTTTACTACTACCAAGAATTCTGACGGATGAAATAGAACTCCCAACGGCAACTAACAAGATGGAAATTCTACTTGTCTTATAGCTGCTAGCTAGTTTCTGGGCGGTGGCTATTGAACAGTCTAGCCGTACCAATATGATAATCGCTCCGCATGACGGATTTTATTGTGTTCTGCAAATCAAACTTTAAATTTCAGGCTTATCACAGCTAGTTCATTTTTTTATGCACATCTTTACAGGAGAAACGATGCCATCGCCAAACAATGGAACATCAGATGGGTACTCCACAAAAGTGACATTCTCTTTGGTCATCTTGCTTCTATTCACAGCTTCATATGCTTCAGTTTTCACCTGCATTTGACCTCTATTTTGCAAGCATTGTGATAATGCTTCGACCCCATTTATATCCACAAGTACGGAAGAGTCCTGATCATGCCCCTTTTCTGTCGGTTTGCTTTTTGCACATACCGTGTGCTGCATAGTGCTTGGAAGATGAGGGAAGAAACATATATTATGATATAGGATTTAAAATTGGGCTTTTCAATTTGTACTCTCAATCATTATCTTTATCAACAGAATTCCAGAGAATGTGGTTGAGATTGATCAACTAATGTCTACACCCATTTTAAACATCAATAAATAGAATGAAGACAGACCTACAATAGAACATTCCCTGAGAACATAAGAGTTCCTCCCCTTGTGGCCTTCATGGGCAAATATGGTATTGCCAAAGTATGTTTTAATCTATCATGTACTGCTACAAAGACATGGTGAATTTAGTCATTCAATTTCTCTCCAATTCAAAAGCCTCATTAATAGCTTGGTGGACGACGGAGGGCCTAAGCCATATCGAAGGTTTCATTTAATATGGTGCTTATAGACTCTAAAATGTACTAGCTATCATTTTAAGTTGTAGATTTCTTTCGTAAGGTCATGAAATGTAATGACTTCGGCACCCAAGGATCTGCAGCATTGTCTTTCAGTTCCATATATTGCCTTCACCGAGTATTTATCTTTTTTAGGCGAGTTTAAGACTCGATTTGATGATAACCTTGGAATTCTATTAAGAGGCAGAACTTCATGAAAATCTCCATTTTTGCTGTTCAAATGACAGTCTTCCTGAATATTGTAGAAGAACATAAGGTAGAATGAATCGGTTATAATTCCATAATGATGCAGGATATGCTTGTTTATCGTCACCAATTCCGTACAAATTTAACATTCCGTGCTCACTATTCCTGCCTTCGTACTCTGAATCAACTACTGTCCCTTGTTTAATTGTAAGACATTCACCTTGGTCTACATAGATGTCATAACAGCCATAATAGCATGTCTCGATGTGTAGAACACTGAAGTTAAAATGATAAGTTGACTACAATACACCACACAGAAAAGTTGATTTCCTTTCCAATCTTATGTTCGTCCAACTGGTGGATTAGTTATCAGCCTCCATTAGACATTTGATGTTCCCGCGGCCGGAAAATTATAAGCCGTTGAAAACAAATCAGTAATTTACCCGACACACCAATTTATCTTGGACAAGGACTGAAGAAGAAGAGCGTGGACGTAAAGATGGACATTAAATTCAATGACAGTCCACGAGATGACAACGTAGTCAGTCTGCTGAGTTATTTCTTTTCCACCATGTTGACTAATCTTATTACAGCCAGAAAAAGGCCCCAGATCCCTCGTGTGTGTATATGCTTTTCTACTGTTGGTCACTCTGATCACTCAGTGGCAGAACTACGTCTCGCAACAACTTGTTTAACAAGCAAAATGCTACTGACATCACTCGCTCTGCTCTCCTCGTTACTGCAAAGCTGGACCTTAATAAATGACACTTCTTGTTTGATCCCTTCACACGTCACCCTCTGCCCTACCCTTAATTGATTCAATTTCAACATACCATATGCCTTGACTACAAGAACTGCTCATCACACGCAAGTTCGTTTCTGTGATACAATGTGAAATTGCGTCAACTCCTGAAGATTTACAGAAAACCTGCTTTAGGTTCTGCAAACTCTCGAGGATGAGGCCACTTCAGAATTGGGAATCAATCAGATGTATTATTCCCTAATTCCTATACTCCAAGCTCAGTTTTCCCATTTTTAAGATTTTAAGCTGTGAATCGCTCATTCAGACAACTGTTATGAACTTTTATGGTAATTCCAGACAACACAAACTTTTATTATTGTTGTAGTAGAACATGTCTTAAAGCCTTCAAGAGTTTGGTATACTCTGGCACAAGCTAGAAACGATAGCTACGGCACAAGATATCACCCCAAGTCTATACCACATTTCCAATTACACAAAAACTGAAATTCGTCCAATCACGTCAAACGAAAATTCCCTCTTGCCACGTCGCGTATGGCAGCTTGCGTAAGCAACACAGAGGTGTGTTCTTGGGTTGGATCTTCCGAGTCTGAGGCTGACAATTGACTTACAAGTCCAAAGCCAATTACTGTTTGCCACGTTGTGGAAAAAACTTGGTCAACGATCCGTGAGCTGCAATTACGAGCTTTTAATTTTGGCTTTTTCTAAGATAATGCTAATGATGGGATCGGAAAAGGATTAAATGCCAATAATGATTTTAGTAGCCATATGTGAACTAAAAGCTCTGAAGCTAGGCCTTAAGCTGTGTGGTCTATATCCATGCTAAGAAGGAGGCTAATGGCTATGCATCCTCTTTTGTTATTCTTTATAGCCTACTCAATGTGATCGAACTTCCAAAATGGGACGTGACTAACAGCAAAATAAGAAAGAAAAAAGCAAATATTCACCAAAATTATGGAAAGTTTCATCTCATTTTGGGTTTAGGGTGATAATTCTTAAAAGAATCTATACATTATTTACAATGAAGATTTTAAATATTATTTATAAAACCTCTCAATAAAAATAAATAGTTTATTATATAAAAATAAACATTAAAATATAGGATAATTATAACAATTGAAATTTGTGACTATTATCAGATTAATTTACTTATAAATTTTCTTTCATTTTTTCTTGTTTTATGTATTAAGAATAAATTCAAATATTCAAGAGTAGACAATGTAATGAATTTCGTTCCGTTTCGGTCGGTACTGTACCGGCCTAAACTCGGTACTGAATTTTAAATTTTGGTATCGGATTGAAATACCGGTCGGTACTGACTAATTTCGGCTATACCGGTCAAATACCAGTTGGTACCGAAAATTTTAAAAAATTGAAGGAACTTTTTTACAAAATTTTCCTCCCTCCCTCCTACCTCTTCTTCTCCCCTTTTTTTTCAAAATTTTTAAAATAATAATAAATATTTTATTACTAATAATAATTATAAATTAAATAAAACTTA
>JANZLX010000009.1:18314791-18326978 GCA_025531955.1 Erythroxylum orinocense
GAAAGCGGAGTCCAGGGTGGACTGGAAGGAGCAGGTCAGGGAGCGTACGGACTGTTAAAGGGGTGTGATCGCCGAGGAACACGTTTCACAAAGTATAATCATATAAATGCACAGCTGTGATTTGCAGGAACACCGTACACCTGCACTCTCTCTGTGACATCACGGGACATGCTCAGTCCACAAGGCGCGCTTCTAGCCATAGCTCTACATTATTATCACTGGGTTGGAGCACCTGACACCGATGTTTCATTCCGGTTTCACACATATTTATACGAATTTTATATAAATGTGCAAATAAAATAATTTAATTTAATTTAATTTATACATTTATATAATTATATAAATAAAATTTAATAAAATAAGGTTGAAAAAAATAAGGTACTACTGCGATATCTATATTTGTCACTGCCTGTCTGAAGTTTTCTGATTATTGCCTATTACCATTTTCTGACACATCCTCTCTTTGTATTTGCTATTTCTGTGCATTCCCAGGAAAGTCGGTGCCGTGCCAATAATTGCGGTCACAATTTCGAACAACAATATGCCTTCTATATGTATTTATCATAAAAAACAACTTTATATGTTAAGAAAGCGATATCATAATTAAAACAGAAATTTGTAAGTATGGTAACCCCCACAAATACAAGTACAAATTGTTTAAGAAGTTTGTGGAAGGTTATATGGCAAACATATTATATTCCTGCAACATTTAAAGTTTTGTATTTATCTAATTTTGATATTAAAAAAGTCAATGAATCAACCAAATTACAATTCTAATTTAAAAAGATTATAATCCAAACAAATAATTATTCAATGGTATTAATAAAGTTTATGGACGATCATATACGAAAGTATGTTACATTATCATGATATTTTAAAGCCTTATATTTATTTATTAAGGAATGAAATTTGATATTATTTTTACTAAAACTCAATAAAATTAAAATATCAATATAATAATATACCTTATAATTTAACAATAATAATAATAATAATCCCTACATATAATATTATAGTCGTATAACTTCTAAACTTCTGAGGCACAAAACATTAAATCGTATAAGTGAAATTGATATTGAATATTGTTTTTGCTGTATATTTATTCAAATTTGATAATTTTATAAAAAAGTTCAATAAAAATTCAAAGATATAGACGCGATGTCACAATCAAAAATTTAATTTTAAATCCTTGCCAATAGAGTTCAATCATATTAACAAAGTCTATGGATGGTTACACAAGAAAACTTGTTCCATGATCATAAGATTTTAAAGATGTATATTTATTTAGTAATGATTGAGTTTATATATTTTTTACATGAAAACACAAAAAAATTAAAGCAAATATTTAAAAATTTAATTAGAAAATGATGATAATCTTTATCAATAATAGTTCAATAGTATTATCAAAGCTTATGGATGGTTATACAAGAAAACATGATCCACTCTCATAATACTTTAAACTTGTATGTTTATTTATTAATGATCGAAATTAATTTTTTTATATAAAAGGTCAATAGAAACTTCAAGCATAAAATACTAATGTAATAATAAATTTATAATCTAAAGTTATTAAATAATCAATAATAATAACTAAATTAGTTAGATTGTTTTAATTGTAAAAATTTTGAATTAATTAAATTTATAATTCATTTTTAAAATAAAATTTGTTATTAAAATTCAGTTAGTTTATTGACTAATTAGTTATTCAGAATTTAAATTAAAACAAAAATTTGTTTAATAGCCACTTTTAATTATATATTAACTTTTTAAATTATTAATATTTTAATTTTAAATCTTATTTTTAATTATATTCAATTTTTATAGTATATTAATTTTATTATAATCTAATAGAAATTTTTTAATTTTAAATTTTTGGTTAAAATAATCAAAATAACCCAAGCTTGGGCGGTAACCCAAGGGCTAAATCCAGACATCTACTATTGATGTTCGATAAGACTTGGGATCACAATCCAAAACAAAAACCATCACAATCGACATCTCCACTTGTATTGTATATGTACAAAAGTAACGGGCGCTCTTCTCCTTTCATTTTATATGGTCGACCAAACCAACAAAAATTAATCAACAATTAAACCAAAAAGGTCAAAATGACTACGTGCCAAAAGAGAGAGAGATTACAAAGGTAAAAAGTAGGAATAGTTAAAAGAGAACGTACGGGACGGGATGGTGCAGGGACGCAATCGTCATTGTGATACAAAGTAAGGGATTGAATGAGCAATATGTGTGTAAGGGAAGGAAAGGACCAGCTCATTCAACCCCTTCTTTTTCTTTTAAATATTCATATATAATTGTATTATAAAAAGATATTTATTTTCCCCATGTTACATTACATGTTCAACAAAGAAATACTTTTATTTCCTTTTTAATATAGCTCGTTGGTGTATTAGTATTTCTATGGCTAAAAAATAATAATAAAACAGAAAAATAATGAGTCTATCTCTCACGAGTCTCTGCTTTGGATGAGTGTGTCTTTGCTCAGCTTCTGTCACCTTCTTGTAATTGTTTGTACTACCAAGTGTGGTGTGAGAGATAGCGAGAGAGAGATAGAGAGGGCGTAGAACACACGGCGGCTCAAGGTAGCTCCGGTTGGGGTAATGGATTCTTCTATTCTCTCTCTCATAGAAGTTGGCTTCGTTCTCACGGCAAAACTGCTTTGAACCGGAGCAAAAGATCGATTCCAACTTGGCTTTCACTCCCTTTCCTGCCCTCCCCCTTTTGGGTTGTTTGGTGATAATTATTAGAAAGCCTGGCGGACCTCAAAGGAAGCCTAGCGTTGCTTCGGTTTTCTATGAGCTCAATCTTGTCATTGGATCAATTCGATTTCAAATCAAAGAAGAGGAAGGGCAGAGGGATTCACCGCGTCAAGATGCTATGGCTAATGAGATTCTCCGGTTTCTTCTCCGCCGCAATGATTATGATCATTCTCTCTCCTTCCCTTCAATCTTTTTCTCCCGCCGAAGCCATTCGATCCTCTCACCTCGATAGATTGCCGGTAACCGCCCTCTCCGACCATTACTCCTTCCGAAAAGCGCCGGTTTTCCACAATGCCGATGAATGCGCCTTCTCCGATCGTTGGATAACCGGCGTTTGCGATCCTTCTTTGGTACACGTCGCGATTACTCTCGATTACGAGTACCTCCGCGGCTCCATCGCTGCAGTTCACTCCATTCTACGGCATTCGAAATGTCCGGAGAGTATTTTCTTCCACTTTTTGGTTTCTGAGACGAATATGGAGTCATTAGTGAGGGCTACCTTCCCTCAGTTGAAGTTCAAGGTGTATTACTTTGATCCGGAGATTGTGCGGAATCTGATCTCAACTTCTGTCAGGCAAGCTCTAGAGCAACCGTTGAATTACGCGAGGAATTACTTGGCGGATCTGCTAGAGCCTTGTGTAGGTAGGGTCATTTACTTGGACTCCGATTTAGTGTTGATTGATGATATCACACAGCTTTGGTATACGGACTTAAATTCGAGAACAATCGGAGCACCGGAGTACTGTCACGCCAACTTCACAAAATATTTCACGCCGAGGTTTTGGTCGGACAGAAGATACTCGAGCATATTCGATGGGCGGAGGCCGTGTTATTTTAACACGGGGGTTATGGTGATGGATCTGGTGAGATGGAGGCGGGTCGGGTACACGAAACGGATTGAGAGGTGGATGGAGGTCCAGAAGAGTAACAGGATCTACGAGCTGGGTTCATTACCGCCGTTCCTTTTGGTTTTTGCGGGACACGTGGCGCCGATCGAGCATAGGTGGAACCAACATGGGTTAGGTGGTGATAATGTGAATGGGAGCTGTCGGGACCTGCACTGGGGTCCGGCTAGTCTTTTGCATTGGTCCGGTAGCGGCAAGCCGTGGCTCAGGCTAGACTCCAAAAGGCCGTGTCCGCTTGATGCAATTTGGGCGCCATACGACTTGTTTGGACACTCGCAATGGTAGCAGTACGTTAATGATGGTGTTGTACCGCACCGGTAAATTCTCCTCCGGGACTGCTTTTTCCCACACATTAAATTTTTTATGCCTTTTGTTTAATTTTGTCATTTTCCATTTTTTAAAACTTTTTTCATCATTATTTCTCGTCTTAAAACTTCCTCTTCTTCTTCTACGTTTTATTACGATCTTATTAGTCATTTTTTCTTGGTTTTATATTTTAGTATGGAATTTGTATTTAAGTTGTTTGATATTCTCTGTGCATGGAAAATAAAACATTTAAAGCAGAAATTCAGTTTTTTATGGAATAGTCCGTTTCTGGATGGGCAATGAGTTGCAGCTGTTCTGAAGTGGGCAAACTTATCCTTCAATGGCGGGTGGACAGTTCATGTGGGAGGAGGAGGAGGGAATAGCAATTTTAAAATGACCAAATTGGTCCTTCCATTTCATGTCATTAAGTTGCGAGATTATTTGCTGTCATTCTAGATTATAGTAGTAGACAGCATTTATGCTTCTAGCACTAACCGTTAGGGCATTTGAGTAAATCAAAAGGATTAATCTGCTTAACTAGGACAAGGATATACAGTTTCCCCCCTTTTATTGCACTTTGCACCCTATGCTATTTGATAGGGGAAAGCAGTATACTTGTCAAACGAAAGCTGCTGAAAAGAAGTGAAGAAAATGAATGACGACGTGTCGTATATGGTGGAGTGCAATGAGCAAAAGGTGGAAGGAGTTGAAGATCCATTTTGTACAGTGCTCAGAAAGAAACAAAATGAATAGTGTAATCGTTTTTGGTTAAAAAATCTTGAGCGCAGCACAGGTTGACCTCAGTGTTATGCTTCGTGAGCAGTGAAAGACTTGTGAACTAACCTCCCTTTCCACGATTTAGTGGCTTTGCCATGCCATGCCATCTCGCCTGTATGTTTATTTTTAGTTTAGTATGATATTAAAAAGATTTTGAATGATCCAAAATGCTTTTCCACAACATAAGATAAGAGCAAAAGTACTGGAACTAAATTTTATCGTTGCGTGGGAAGTGGCCAAAGTAGGGAATGGGGGGACCAATACCTTTTGCCCTGGCATCACACGTGGCCACTTGCTTCGACTCTGATGGAATCAGCTCTAAACCGACACTTACTTGTAATAAATAAAACATACCCAATTTATATAATATTGGTTTATGTTGTTTAGACCTTCTTGTCTTGTTCATCTTTTGCCAGCTGTGTTTTAAGCTGAATGGGACCTGCAAACAGACGCTTAGATAGATGGGTGGTGAAAATCCTCAGTCAATCTGACCTTGTGAGCTTTTCCTCTCTAAAATCTCCCCCAAATCATTGTAATCATACATTAATATAATTACACTCACCTTTTAATGATTTGCTGTGATTATATTTGTTCTAGAAGGAAGCAAAAAGTTGCGCAGCATTGGTTCGGTAACCGGCCCATTCGTCCACAGAGTGAGATCGAGTTTTTGTTTAATTCTAAATCGTAACTAATAGTATAAGTTATTATCGCCAGCGTCATTGCATTGCATAGAGTTGGTGATTCTTGAGAAGGCGAAGCGTCAAGGGTTGAGAGTTGAGAGGTAGGCAAATCCACGGCCCATAATAAAACGTCATGATCGATTGGCTTGTCCCCTGTTAAGGGTATGGCTTTGAGCTCCTTCATTTATCTTTTGCCATTTAATAACGTAGAGACACGGCTGCCGACCCAATTCAACTCATTCTGTGTGACATAATAACATTTTTATACGGAATAACAAAGCTCAAAAAAACCAATGGTCCCTAATGAGAACAGAAACAGAAGATATATTGTTTCGTGTTCCTTATGACGTCTGAAAACAACTGAGCCTCCACATCCACAGTCGCATGTGAACTTGGTTAAAGAGTCATTTAGACTTTAGCTGTAGAGAGGCCTTTACAGCTAGAAACAGCCCTTTGGGTTATGACACAAGGAGAAAAGGAGACTATTAATTGCTCCTTGGTCCAACCCACCACCATTGTACTTAACATTGTACTTGATATATAGGTCTGTGTGCTCCACAGTTGAATCTGTTAACTGGAACTCTTCCGGATCTCCCCCTAATGATTATGTAACAGCACATAAATGACCTCTTTCTTGATCGTGATCATAGGACCACTCACACAACAAGCTTACTAAACGAAAATGCAACTTCAACATTGGCAAATTTAATCGCCAAAAGTTGCCATTAATGAATATCACCAGCTTGCAAGTGTGAAAGTCGAGTTTCATTCATCACTTCATCAGAAACACCAGAAATAAAAGACAGCGGACGAATCTACACTAGAAAATAAAACTAAGATGAAGTTGAGCAACTTCAATTCTACTGGCCTGTTACATTACATGCTCATTTACTAGGAAACAACGCCCTGCTATTCAATATTATGGGAATTTAAAGCTCATATAATCTTGCCTTCCCGAAGGAGGACTTATGTAAACCCAGAGCAAAGAAATAATGATGGAGAGCAATCCAGACCATACGTACACAATGGTTGGTACCGTTCCTCTCCTTCCCATCAAACCCTTCGCGAACGGATAGAGATGGGACAAAACCCAGAAGCTGAAGAAAACTCCTCCAAGGAGCTTGCTCCACTCTGGAAATGGGCTATATATGGTCCTTGCAACACCAACTGTAATGGCTATTACATTCAACATCACTATTGTGATTGGAGGGACCATCAGGAAGCTCCACTTCACCACGTATAGATCAGCAAACTCATCTTCTCCATCTTCAGGTGTAGCAGATTTAGAGGTTAATGTGAATGAAATGTCGATTCCAGCTATGACCTTTAACAGGCCTTGTAATACTGCTGCAGGATGGGCACTTGTCCCACCGATCAACCAAAACTGTTCGTTTCTCCACCAATCATGCAGCGTGATTCCTGACCATCTGATTTCTAGGATTGCAAGCAGGCATAAGGTGACTGTGATGGCCAACAAGAACACTAGGAAGGCCACATTGAGTGATTGGACAATGAACTGGCCAGTGAAGAGCGAAAGAGCCGGTAGGGTGCAGTAGACTAGGAGGAAAAATGATGTGAAAGGGTACATGGCAACGTTGAAATATGCCACCCTCTGCAAGAACTTCATTCTCCGAGAAGCAAACAGTGCGTTGTTCCTAGAGAAAAATATTTCGACTGAGCCAGTGGCCCATCGAAGGACTTGATGGAGTCTATCTGTCAGATTGATTGGAGCTGTCCCTCGGAATGCGTCTCTTTTGGTTACACAATACACAGACCTCCAACCTCTATTGTGCATCCTGTAACCAGTCACCACATCTTCAGTCACAGAACCATAAATCCATCCTACCCTTTTTCCCCATTCAGTTCTGTCCTCGTAGAAGCAAGATATAACACTAATTGCCTCTGCGACGGTAGCAGCATCCAATGGCTTCCTTGGCCCTGCCAGAGATCCTACCGGCCTTCCTACGTTTCCCTGTCCTTGAAATTCTTGAAGTAGCCTTCCTTGGTACTCTGCATCTGGGATAGATGCAGCCAGGGAAGAAGAGTTCCCAAACCTTTTTGGTAAAAGCAGTGACTCAATATCTGCATCATCGTCATCATCATCACCGGTAATTCCATTCATAGGTACACTCATCTCATCATCTTTCTTGTTTTCTCTCTTGGGTTTCCTCAAGAATAACTTGATTTTCCTTCTACCAAACCATCCGTGGTGCTCTGCTGTTCTTGGAGGACTAAATCCATAGAGAGCTGTTCTCCGGAAAATGCAGCCTGTTCCCACATACATTGGACCTTGTAATCCATCAAGAGCTCTCATGCCCACATCGAAGAACACTGTATTATGGTTGGCATATCGATCATTTGGATCAATCCCTTCAAATCTTTGTGGAAACTGAACATAACAGATCCTATCACCACCCCTATCAAGCATAAAGCACATTCCCTCCCTCAACGCCAAGGAGTTGTGAATGTAGTGATCACAATCAAGATTCAGAATGAATGGCCCGTTTGACATGATTGCACTGGTTCTGACTAAAGAATTCATGGCTCCAGCTTTCTTGTTGTGATCATAGCTTGGCCTTTTCTCTCTGGATACATAGACCAGCATTGGCAATCTAATGTCAACTTCTGTCGTATCAATCAAGTTCTCCCCATCTGCTTCAGCCCCAAAAACAGGTTCCCCACTTGGTGGAGCAAGCATAGCCTGTAAAGGCAAGCCAAAAGTTAGATCATTTGAATTCCAAGCCATGTCAATATAGTTTTAAGCACTCCAAAGCAAAGTTTACCTGAATTATGGCAGCATGGTCTCCTCTTGTGTGTTCTGGCTCTCCAGATTCCCATGTCCCAGGCCAATGTGAACCATCTGACATCCAAGTAGCCTTCTGTACCTTGATAACTTCTGATGGATTGCCCCCTCTTTCCATATGTTTCTTCTTTGCTCGAATGTCTTCGTGGGCATTATAGGCATCTGATCTTCTCCTGATTGAGTTAGGTAAAGAGTTGATTCTCACCTTAAATTCATCATATTCTCTCTTAACTCTTCTCCTTTCCCTAACGAAATCAAGTCTAACTTTGTTCTTAAGGAAATCACGTTTCTGGAAGTAAGTCTCAGGGTTCCTTGGTTCTATGTTGTGTTTCTTGCAAAAGGGAACCCAAATTCTTGCAAAGCTAGCCGTCTCAGCTAGAGCTTCAAATGTCAAAAGAGAGCCACCATCATCTGATAAGTAACAAGCGACCTTTTCCACTGGGTAATCAACTGCAAGGATAGAGAGTATAGTGTTTGCTGTTACAAGAGGTGGTTCCTTCTCAGGGTCTGCTGTTGAAACGAAAACATCAATGCCAGGAAGGTCTGATCTTCCTTTTGGGTTCCGAAGATTCGTGGATTCAAAACGCTGTTTTAGCACAGAGAGGTTTGTCACTCTCTTTACTGGGCAGAGCTTAGGAAGTTGATCAAGAATCCACGAAATAGCAAACCAGAACTCACAAGTTACAGACATTCCCCATAGCCACATAGCTTTGTGATTAGGGTGTCGAATTCTCCATGTAAGAAATAGACCAAGAGCGACAAGACGGAACATAATGAGTAATCTGCAAGGCAGTGTTAAATTTCATGAACAAAACATTAATCAAAAACCCATCTGGATGAATGAAAACTAGATCAACATTGATTGACAGAACTCTTCAGGATTAATCCTTTAACTATGGGCTTTTCGTCGCATAATTATGCTTCTACTTGTTTTCAATTAAGCATGCAAAAGTAGAAAACTTTTCTATAAGTTGTATGTAAGACCGAGAAGTTATAAATCCAGAGAGGACAATGAGACAGTCTAAAAGTACTCGAATCACAACGAAAGAAACAAGTTAATGACAGCAATTCCAAATGGAGTACCTGTAGGGGCTGAGTATTGCAGTAGAAACTGCAACTTTCCTGGTCAGAGGTCTCTTGCTTTTCTCTTCAAACTCCGGGGGATGCTCAAAACCGTTGACTTCTCCTGATCCGCCTCCATAACCATCCTTTGGCCACAGAGCGTTGCCATAACCATAAGTACCCTTTGTCTCAAACAACCACCTCGTATGATCAAAATCCGGAGGATGATTCCCTGCTTTAAATGATTTCACAAGTGAAAGCCTCTTATCCAATCTAGGCAAAGGCAAAGCCCGATCTTCGGCTTCACTTTCGGGATCAGAATCTGATTGATTGGAGCTCGCCTCATCATCGACATCCTTGTACGGTTCTTTGCAACCAGGACAAGTACCCTCTCCGTTAGATCCCACGCAATCTAAATAACAATCTCTACAAATATTGAACCCGCACTCGCATTTTTGTTTCATAGCTTCATCATCACAACCCTTCATGCCACAGACAAGCCCAGTTTTGGCCTGCTCTATTGCTGATTCTATCGAGCAGTCGATAACATGCCCGCGTGTGACGGATTTGAACCCACCAGTGAAGATGGTACCTGTTAAGAAGCCGCTCTCGGAAGGTTTCCCATCATTATTAATATTCTCACTGAGGCTGGTCTGTGATGCTGAGAATAGCTGGTGGTCCGGTGTTGGGGGAATATGGACAGTGTATGTGACAAATTCTGAACTAACCTCCTCTGTCGGGTCGTCTTTGGACATCGCACTGTATCTTCCTCCACTTGAGGCTCGATTTCTACTGTTATTGAGAGGTGAATTTGGATTGTTTGACACAGAAGGTCTTGCTATTGGACTAGTTAAACCCATACTTCTACTTCCCGCTCCTTTGCCTCCTGATGAGACCCTTATCGTCACAGGAGAAGAAGATGGAGATGTTGCAGCCTTCACCATCCTGAATATCAAACCTTTCCAATCAGTGAAATGAAAACACAAAGAAAAAGAAACACGAAAGAAGAAGCAAAAGTGAGTTTATGGAATGGATTCGAAATGAAGACCCATCTCTTTAATGCAATGTGTGGGCAACGGTTGAATTTGAAACTATAAGTAAAAAGGCACCTCTCTGGTTGGGATTGGGGTTCAAACATAACGGTCGGCTTGTCTGGACCTTAGATGAAGAGAAATCCAACGGTCTAAATTCAATTTAAGGAAACGGTCGGCTAGGTGCGGTGAGGTGGACATGTGGTCCATTCTTGTCTAAGGGAAGAAAGTCAAAAAGAAAAGGTAAAAGGCCAAAGGCCTAAGGCCAAAGCCCAAAGGGCCTTTCTCTGCTTTAAATGGTATATACTGTTGATATGTTCATGGTCTCTCTATAATAATTACAAGTTGATGGCAATTCAAAAGGTTTTGTCCCAGCGCCGAATATATATAAACTGAAAAATTGGATTTGAGGCCCATTCGTTTCATAATATTTCTCATCCAAATTTAATCAAATTGGTATTGATGTATTAATTATATGTTATCCGACATCCACAGGTAGTCAGTGTTGTAAGGATAAATAAATCACCCATTTCCTACTTTATTAAATTTTATTCATATATTTATATGTAATACATTAATATGTGATAAAATTTAATAATACATAAATGTGTGGATGAAATTTAATAATAAAAGATAGGAACTGATTTATAGAAGCAAAGAATCTATCCCTAAATCTACATAAACGAGTGGATAAAATTAAATGATACAAAGTCAAAACATTCTAATGATTAGAGAGGATTTCCTTCCATGTTGTTAGTACATACTTGTGAATTAATAAGAGACTGCACTTATTATTATATAATACTCCCTCCTATCTAAAATGAAAGTTATTTTAGAGAGATTTTAATTATTTAAAATAAGTGTCGTTTGTGACTTTTAATGCATGTTTATGCTTTTACTTCCAAAATTACTCTTTCATTTCTCTCACAACTTGATTACACATATTATATTTTCAAGACACTTCAACATGTAATTAATAAAGGTATATCAAATATTTCATTAACTTTCTTAATAAGTGTGTATCCCTCTAAAACGACTTTTATTTTGGATAGGAGAAAGTATCCTTTTTTTCTCCAAATCAGGACTTGTAATCATTATAGTTCATAAAAAGCTTGTTGGTGGGATTAGCATTCTTAATCAAATTATGAATAAAGGTAGGTAAATTACATTTTGAATATAATTTTTTTATAAACCATATTAATGAATAAAGTTTCAATTTAATAAAGTTAAAATTAAGATCGAATAATAGTAATAAGTAATAGCAATATAATTATACTACTATTATTATTACACACTACCTACATTGTCGGTATTAAATAAGCTAGTTCAAATCTAAATTCCTTGTTAACATAGAAGTGAACGTGAATTATGAGGAGAATATATTCATAAATTCAAATAAAAAATTTGATAAATAAATATAATGATATAAATTTCTCTTAAAAGAGCATTTTGAAAAACAACAGATTGAGTTTAATTTGTTAGCTTAACCAGTTGGTTACTAAGGAATCGTTTGGTTCCACTTTTATTTTGTTGTTGTTGTTTTTAGTTTCTGTTTCTTGTTTTTAGTTTCTGTTTTTTTTTAAAACGAAAACCTGTTTGGTTAAGATTTGCAATATAAAATCTGAAAACAAAAACTTGTTTGGTTCAGATTTTTAATAAAAAACTGAAAACAAAAATATGTTTGATTATTATTATTATTAAGTTATTCTTATTATTTATTTATTTATTATTAATTAATTAATTAATAAGTTATTCTTATTATTATTAATTTTTAATAAGTTATTATTATGATTATTAATTATTAATTATTATTGCTATAAAGTTTCTACTTACTGTTTTTAATATTATT
>JANZLX010000009.1:18334893-18346396 GCA_025531955.1 Erythroxylum orinocense
CTGCCTTTCCAAGTGAGTACAGACAATGATCTAAAAGTTGTTTTAACCACATATTATTAAGCCAATATGCAATTCTTTTCTCCCTTGTCTTCGCGACGAAGTAGTAAAAAAGGCGCACATGATAAGGTAGACACAGATTTGTTTGTTGTCACCTCTTATCAACATTAACTAGGACAGAGACAAGATAGAAAAAGGAAATGAAATAAATAACATTTGAAATAACTCAATTACCTTTTTGTTGTTTTCCTCTGTTCCTCCCACCGCCACACTATTCATCTTTGCCCTTTCTGTATGGACAACGGAATCACAAAAACGACGCGTTTGGCAGAAGACGAGAACAACCAAGGCCGGTTGCCACAAGATGCACAAATCCGACGAATTGCAGGGATAAAAACGTAAATTCTGGAGGGAATAGTCGGTCAGTTGCTCACTGAGATCTTTGTCCACATGTGGGGGCACTTTTTGATAATAAAGTAGAGTCGGAGGTCATTTTAGAAAGTTTTGTACATTGGGAAATTTGCAACCAAACCCCTATATTGGCCTTCGAGAACCAGAGAAACTACCTCGTTTCTTCTCCGAGTCTCTCTTGTTGCTTCCCTTTTCGGTGCTTTAAGCTCTGTTTTATTTGCTCTTTGCTCTTTGCTCTTTGCTCTTCACTCTTTAAAAAGAAAATAAACAACAAAAACAAAAACCCACCACTTCTTTGTAGGAATTTGATCGAACAAGAGAAGAGTCGTTATTCTTAAGTTTTGTTTTAGTTATGGAAAATGATAAATGGAGCTTCGGTCTCTCTGGTTCTTCAAGAAGCTATCAATCTCCTATAAAAGCTCTCACCGGTAAGTTCAAGGTTGGATTTTTATTTCTTTACTGCGTTTTATATTGGTATTCATTTGTTGGGTGTTTTTAATGTTGTCGATTGATGGTTTGCTGATCGCGAATTTTTTTACTGGTGGGTTTATGATCTTGATTTTGGGCAGATCTTTATGTTGATTTCGAAGAGGAAGAGGTAGAGATAGAGGGAGATGATGATTTAGGGGCCGAGTACTCTTGTCCGTTTTGCAGCGACGATTTTGATTTAGTTGACTTATGCTACCATATTGAAGACGAGCATCGTTTAGAAGCTAATTCTGGGGTAATTGTTCCCTTCAACTCTCGTCATGGATATTCCTTATTTCTAGCGATAACTGTTACTCGACTAGTCCTTGCTTGTGCGTTGAAGAGTTATTGTACATTTTTACTGCTGGATTTTTGTGTTTTTGATAATTCTTCTCTCACAAAATTTCATTCTATACCAATTTGCACCTTTGGATATTATAAAAGTGAGTTTCTTGCTTGATTTACACATAAATGTTCTAGTCGATGAATTGGTAGAACGATAGTTTGCATAGAAATTTTCACGTTTTTAATATGCTCAGTTGGAAGTGACATAGAATCATCTTTTGGTTTCTTCTAAAGCGGTATTCACCTCGTAGGATATTGCAGTCATATATAGTCCATTCTTGACCTTTATCCTGACCTTTTCAAATCTTTACGTTCATAAAATATGCAGTGTCAGTAATACAATTACTGTTATTGCTTAAGTTCTTGGTTTTGTTATATTTCCACAATTTCAGGTATAAAAGCATTCTATTAGCATGAGAGCCTAGGCAAAGTTTCTTCAATGCATAGGCTCATAAAGCTATGAAATTTGAACTTGAGTAGTTGAGAAAGGTGGATTTCCCATGGGAGCTGTATTTGAAATGAAACGTTAACATTTTTCCTTTGATGATTTTCTTGAGAGAGAGACTAGGGATGTCTAATGCTAAAGTGACTCCATTCAAGTGGTGCTATTTATGCAATTGGCTCTATACATGTTCAACAACATGCATTTGTGTGATTTACTTGACATGCCATCTTCATATGACATTCAGTAAAAAGAGGACTTGGCTAGGTTTTAACAATACTCTTTCATTTCAATTTGCTTACAATAGACATTGTTTGCAGTTGCAGGCATGTCCAGTTTGTGCCACAAGAGTGGGAGTGAATTTGGTTGCTCACATACAGATACAACATGGAGACATGATCAAGATATCCTTTGCTAAGTTGATTTGTCCGTTATCTCCCTTTTAACAATTAATGTTGGTTTTGAATATCTTTATTTGTATGGGTATTTTAATATTGTTGTTATGTGCTTGGTTGGTATTTTATAATGAGTTGAGCTTTTCAGTTTTTTCCTTGACTAGACATTACAGATTGCAAAAATTGAAATTTCAACAAAATGATTCGCATTCAACTCTCTCTTTCCTGAAGAAGGAGTTGGAAGATGGATACGTTCAATCACTAGTCAGGGGGTCATCCTCTATGGTTTCTTCTTCCAAGTTGGCACCTGATCCACTGCTGTCGTTCCTTTGCATTGGACGTTCATCTGATAAGTCAGAAACTGTACAGTCTGATTGCTCAAGTGAAGCAACGTCAGAAGAGAAAAGCTCAAATGATAAAATGCTAGAAAGGTTAGTTGTTCAACAAACCTCATCACTTTGTCTTCTGCATCTTTATCCATCTTAAACCATTAGAGTTACCATGAAATAAAGGTTACTATGAGCAGAAAGAACAATTAACAGACGGTAATTATATTAGTACAAACCTTTGTGAAAAAAATTGCATGTGGAACAATTTGAGCACCAAGCAGGACACAGTGAGCTCCTATGCCATTAAATTAATAAAATCACTCATGTCACTTTGTCATCGTAGTATTTAGTTTTAAGGCTAGGGCAAAATGAGACGTGATCAGAATGTCATTGCATTTGTTAGCATCTGCAGTTCCACGCTAATTAGCTATGAGACGGCATTTGAGCTAGATTTGGATGCATCTGGAGCCCTTTTAAATTGAAAGAAGCGTATATATACCATAAATATGTGATAGAATAAAATAACACTAACTTGAATTCAAATAAACATATATTAAAATGGTTGCAAAGTGGTAATACATGGCTTACCAAGTCATATTGTTTGAATACATCAATTTTGTCAGGTTTTCTAAGATGGTAATTTTATATTGTGCTTTGTATCTTGACACCTCACGTCCTCCATCTTTTGCTTTGAAGTGTCTGAAGATTCATTGCTTTCGCTTAAACTAGCTTTAATCATTTCTTTACTCAGATGTTTCCTCTCCAAGATCCTTTCCTTATTGTGCCTAACATCAGGGTCATTTGCATGGTTGCAGAAACGTTCACCTCACCCCGATGTCCAGTAAGGAATGTATGGAAAAGACAATGAGAAGCGAGTTTGTACAAGGATTGTTGTTATCCACTATGTTTGACGATGGTTTATGATTGAAACTCTACATAGCGATCTTTATTGTTAGCTTCAGATTGTAACAGGTCAATCATCAATCTTTGACGAATGTATATCTCGATAAGGGGGAGCTAGGGTAGACTCTGGTAGTAAGCAGTATAATTCATATTGGTGTAACCCATTTGAACAGATGATTGATAAAGGGCATAGACATGTTGCATTTCGTTGATGGTAGCTCATATGTTTAATGGGAATAGCTTTACTTACTAATCCCAATCTTGCGCAGTATTCATGCCACTTTTACCAGAAAGTTGTCACTATCGCAATATAAGGCATGTCCGTTCAATGTTCAGCTTTTCCCTCCCGTGTAGGTCCTTAAAGACTGGCATAAATGCAGGTCCATAATAATAACACATACAATATATTTCACAGCTGCACACCCTCCCTCAATGGATTTTGGCTATTTAGAAGTTAGCAATTTCTTATGTACAGTTATTTTCATCTTTTCGTTTTCCATAGACATATGAACTCCAGAATGTATTCACTAAAATTTTAAATATCAAGACCTAGAAGTTCTTTGTTCACCTGAACCACTCTTATAACTCGTCGAGAAAAGGCCCTTTCTTCACTAGCCTTCCAAAGAAGGCATCATGATTCATGATCCATAAAGGATCTATGATTCAGGGGCGCAGCTTTCTTAACAACCATTTCTTTCTTAATTTGGGATTCAATGCCATGAATGTTTTTGCTTTCATTTCATCCTCAAAGAGATCACAAGCATCTAGCACAAGATCTTCATCCATGTTCGGTAAAGCTTGGACAGCTTTAACAACGTCTTCTATTGAAATGGAGTTGGCGTCCGCATCCTTTTTTTCGTCTGATAAGCATGGAACTGTGGTTGTCATCTCAGAACGAGTGCTGGTCTTGCCCATCTCTTTGTATCTCAACTTTTTCGAACAAGCAGAAGTCGATAGGTTTTCCAATTGCCGCTTGTTATTCTGAGTTGACATTTTAGGTATTGAACCTGTTTGTACTGACTCCGTCCTAAGTCCACTGGAAGCTGATGTAGTTGGAGACTCGGAAAGCTGTGATGCTTCATGAAACTTTCCTGATTGAACATCATATTCCAGCAATAAAAATTGAGGAAAGAAGCGACCAGTTTCACCAACATTATGATCATTGCAAATCATACACAGGTCTTTGTAGTATGGAAGAGGTCGAGTCATGAACTGCCTTGCATCTGTATGTGTCTGCAGTATAATAATGTCATAGGTTTAGATAATTATTCAATTGTGTAATACGTATACTTGATTGGAAAATGATCTAGTTTGTTAGTTTACTTCAATTCCTGCAAAACGTTGTAGTAATCATAATTATGTCCTCCACAATTTTCCTGCAGGATACATACACACGACACATACCTTGATATAGTCTTGCCATACATAATCATCAGCAATCACCATTTGACGAGCATTGTCCCATGCAAACCCATCCATTTCAAGGAGATTCTTTATGACATTATACTGCCTTCTCAGAGTTTTGTAACGATTTTTGAGAACATCCACATCATAGTCAAACTCAAATTTAGCATTGAAAGATGTAATCATATCTATCCATGCCTGTTTGTGAAACACACCATCGATTTTATTCCCTTTCTGCAATTGTTCCAACATAAGGTCAATGAAATACCGATCCATTGGAGGATGCCAATACGTCCTAGTGCGATTGCTTGTTGATTGAGTTGCACATGATGGGTTCCAATGCAGATCATCTAAGACTTCTTTGGATGTCGAATCATCTACCACATCCTTTGACACAGACATTGCATCAACTCTACTTTCTTGAAGGGCCACAATAGTGCCCTCACCAGGACTTGTCGGTTGAGTGGCTGCAACTATTTCAGTTTCAACTAAGCGAGGCAAGTACTGCAGTTCATTTTCACCTATAACCAACCATCAATATAAGGAAACAATGAACAAGACTTCCAACACATCAAATATCATTGAAGAACAAGGGTTTCACCTTTTTCTTCAATGCCTTTATTTTCATAGATCAAGCAAAGATCAGGATAATATGGGATCCTTTTGATCCTAAATGAACGAGCATTTGGATTTATCTGCAATCATCATTCATAAGACTTTCAGCAAATAAACAAACCATAAACATAGCAAGGTACAAATTATGTAAATCCTTTTCACCTTGATATACTCATCCCAAACACTATTATCAGCTGTCACCATTTGGTGATTTCCATCCCAGATAAACCCCTCCTGATTAATAAGCTTCTTTACGGTCTTGTATAAATTCCTCAGGGTTTTATACCGGTTCTTCAATACATCTTTTTCATATTGGAAATTGAATTTTGTACTGAACAGTAAAGTCATTTGCTTCCATGCTCGCTTGCTGAACAAATAATCGTCAAACTTATTCCCTCTGCTGACTTGCTGAAGAAGGAGGTCTATAAAATATCTATCCATTTCAGGAGTCCAAATTGTTCTCAAGCGATCATTACTGCTTGCTCCTTTTCCACCCATTTTGTCCGTCTACAAATTTAAACAGGAGATTTGCATAATTTCCCTTTTTTCACTTCCGAATTCACATAATCAAGAAAAGCAATACAAATATCATAAAGCTCTCCTGAACAACATTCTTCTAATTTCCAATTACATGGGAATTTAGATACTTCAGATAGTTAATGACTGTAACTTGCTAGCTCGTTCGCAAATCGTCAAGGTTCCATTTTTCTTAAAAAGTTTCTGTTTTCAACTGAAACCAAGTTATTTCCTTAACATGGACTTCATCAGTTCATTGCGCCGCAGTCAACAGCTTTTAAAACCCATCAACACATCACACACGGTCGAGCTGCAGCTTCTTCAAAAACTAGGACTTTGAGCACCCAAGACCCAATACTCAAGAACCATGCCAGTACGTTAATAACTGTGCAGACATCGCAATATTTCTAAAGGTGAACTTACAAGATCAATTGGAACCGAATCCATATTAATCTGGTCAAAGAACAACATTGACGTCGAACTACAAATAAGTAAATAAAAACGCACCTGGAAATCGACTAGGGGGAAGGCCTGGGATAGGGACAGGAACAGTGGGATGTTTTTATAGGGATAAGAATTTCCTGGATAAGGGTGGAATACAACGATAACCTTGATAGGGTTATCCCTGATTGCAATTGCTCAAGGAGCCACTATCTCACAAATATTATATGACCGTCTAATCGACTACGCGTTTTCCTTGTTCCGTAGCACGTGTTTTTTAACCTAATTTTTCTGTTCAATTTTACTTTTTTTTTATTTTGTTATGTAAAATTTTATCTTTTTATTTTACGAATTTCACGCTAATTTTATACGAGACTCGTATAAATAAATGGCTAAGATTTATTGAACATAATAAAATATCATAGCAATAGACAGAAGATATGATATTATTCTTTTTTGAGTTGGGAGGACTTGCACGTTTCTTTTTCTTCTTTTATTTTTTTCTTATATTTCTTGGATAGCAATATGCTACCATTAATAGCCTACGCTCAACTTAAACCAAGAAATCGATGATAGATGATGAAGGATTAACCATATGATTAGTTGACGGTAATAGGTATTTTAATACCATCTTTTCCTAATTATTAGGAATTTTACATTTGGTTTTAAAAAAAACTCACATAATAATCATTCCATATATTAGGTATTTCAAGACATTAGAGAATAGGTTAAAAATAAATAACCCTTATCTTTAACTATTCCATGCATGTTCGGAAGGAATAGGTAAATGTGAAACTTTACAACTTCGTCCTCTCCTCCTCTCACGGTGCTCACACTCACGCAGCAGCACAATCTGTCTGCTCTCATTCACTCCTAGTGGCTGTCTCTTCCTCTTCACGCTCTCGTCTCTTTTCTCTACTCTTTAGTCTGGTCTGATTTGGTTCACGCTCGTCTTTGGCTCTCGTTTTTCACAGTGTCAACTATTTTCTCCAACATTTGTTGGTCGGCTGCGTTGAATCGGTAAGCATAATCTTTCCCCCAATATTTGTCGCCAATAATTGCTTGTTTCTTCAATTTTTCTTGTAAACCCAACTTCACCCATTTGTAAAAGGAAACCAAATGCTGGTAGTTACCATCAGATCTCGTAGGTTTCACAGCTTTTCTAATTCTTCTAGAAAACTCTTGTTCATCTTCATAGGACAAAACCCAAGCTGAGGTACTTCCTCGATTATAACATGCAAGCGTTGCTCAGTTCATCACTAGAGGGCACAAGTCTTCTGTTTCTAGTGTGGTATAAATGCGGGTGAAGAGGGAGTAGGAAAATGATCTTGGATTTTTATCATATTACAAGCATGACAATTCTATTTCCATGCAGTTGAGTAAAAGACACAACAGAAGAAGACGAGAACTGGGAATCTTAGTGGAGAATTTTGGAGCCTATGCTTCATTCATTGATCATAGTTATTAGATTTAGGTGGTCGAATTTGGATTTTAGCCTATTTTCTTAGAAAAATATTTGCTGAAATTTTAAATAATAATTATTGAATTTTGTAGACATTTGCTGAAATTTGAAAATTTTAATATGTTTAAGACATAAAATAAAACTTAATAGAACAAATTCATAGAACATATGTCAACTTGGTTGCATTAGGTGTAATCATTCTCAAAACTCATCAGATACAATGTAATTTATTTTATTTTACATCCTTCCTCTCAATGCTTTTGCAGCTACTTTAAAACATGTTTCCAGCTTTGAAGCCCTCCAATCAGCTACAAGGTATGCCTTTTCTTGAAGTTTTAAGTTTGTCCAACATTTTGTCCTAAAATTGGGACAACCTTTAAACTGACTTATGTAATTTTCGCTTGTTGCTTTTCTTGAAATCAATGAATTGTAGCATTTGTTTATCCTTGACATAGTTTGTGCTTAAGAGATTTGAACCGTGAATCTTCTCGTTTAGAGCTGCGGACTAATTTTATTTTACCATATTGTTTTTACTGAATTTGATCTTTGATAATTTTGAGAATTATGTCAATGTGAAGAACTTGTTTAATGCATTATACAAATACGCTATTGAAAGGAAAGAAGCATAAAGTCTCTAAAATCAAAGGCTCGTTGACTTCTTTTCCTCTTCTAACCCATATGAAAAAATGGAATAGTATCCATTAACAATTATGTCCTACTTTTGTAAGGACCAACTTTAGAAATAAAATTTTGTAAGATTAGAATTATTTCATGGCTGTTCTCTTACACCGTACATTAAAACTAGTTTGAATTATTTCATTGTTGTTCTCTTACATTGTTTGTTGTTTGAACAAATTTATGTAAATACATTAGAAATTTTACTCTTTTGCAGTCATGGCTCGTTTCAGTTTGAGTTTACGTAGAAATGTCGAAAGAACAAAAAGGATTGTGGTTGTGTTGATTGTATGGTTGCAGTTGTGTAATTTTGTATATGAGATAATGTACATTGAATAACTTATGTAGTGTTTTATATATATATATGTTACTATTACCTAGTTGACACAGGTTATACAACTTATGAGGGTTTCCTTGCACCTTTTAGGGGTCGAAGGTACCATTTGAATGAATGGCGTCAAGGTTACCAACTAAGAACTCCTGAGGAATTTTTTTAATATGAAACATGCGATTGCACGCAATGTAATTGAGAAGTGTTTTGAGTTACTAAAAATTATGTAAGCTATTTTTAGGAGTCCATCATTTTATCCAATAAAGATGCACAATCGAATTATTATAGCTTGTTGTTTGCTTCATAATTTTATTAGGTAGGAGATGAGTTTTGATCCGATGGAGAGTGATTTAGGGGATTATTTTCACACCAATCCAGTTGTTGAAGAGGAGTGTATAAGTGTTGTTAACCAACTAATGCTTGGACAAATTGAAGAAATGAATTGGCATGCGAAATGTTCAATGAATGGGGAACATTTAGGCAAAATGAGAATTGACATTTTTTAGGAATTTTATTATGTTTGAGTGTTAGGAGGTTTTATATTATTGTTTATGTAAGTTGTTGTACTCTTTGTTGTTTATGTTATATGTTGTTATTGTAGATTATATGAATGTTTTCGTAAGTTGTTGATGCTTAATGTTAATCGGTATGAAGAATTTTATGAATGCTTTTATTTTTTCTTTATTATGATGATTATTTTTTAATTTATCACCATTGCTTTAATTTGGTAGAGAAGTATGCCGATGAATTCCCTGTCAACTATTGATTATCAAAGTTCAAAAGCAACAAAAAGAAAGTGGAACTATGATGAGGATGTTGTACTAGTTTCTTGCATGGTTGATTTACATAATGTAGGAACGTACAATGCTGATACTGGACTTAAAGCTATGTATCTCAATGAATTAGAAAGAATGGTAGCAACAAATCTTCCTAATTCAAACTTAAAAGCCAGACCTCACATAGAGTCTAGGATTAAGACTTTAAAGGAAGATGGTCACTATTGAAGATCATATATGGGATTCTTACTTAAGTGTAGGTGTTAAACTTTTAACTTGTTTGAAGTATTTTCTTTAACTACTTCTTGTCATTTATATAAATTATTGATGTTTTGTTTTCATCTTGTCAGAGTCACAAAGATGCTGCTCAATTTCAAAGGGCATAGCTTTCCTTTCTATAATGAATTGACTGGGTTCAATAGAGAATATCATGCAACTAGAAATTATGCACAAACTACTGCAGATATTCTTGAAGAAATGGAAGGCAAGAAGGTGTAGGTAGGATAAATGAAGGTGGTGAAGATCGATATAAGCATGGTTTGCACAACATAGATGAGTCTTTAACCCAACCTCAATCATCAAATCTTAAAAGACAAGACGAAAAAATTCCAGAAAAGAGGAGAAAAAGGAGAAATGATACGGGAGAAGTAAGTTGTGTAGATTCACTTATTGTTGCTGCCAAGATGTTGGGTGATACCATGACTTAAATTGGAGATAAATTGTGTAAGAGTATTAGGACTATAACGTATATTCAATAAAGGGTTGAACAGTTTTATAGTGTATTGGGTGAGGTAAAGGGGCTCACAGATGATGAAAGGGATACTGTTTTTGGCAAAATTTCTGATCATCCTATACAAATGCTTATGTTTTTTCACAATTTCCACCTTTTCAAAAACTTGGGTGGGTGGTGCCTCAATTGACATTACTGGATCATGGGTCTTGTCTTTTGACAAGTTTTCTCTGTCCTGTCCTTTGACAAGTTTTCTTTGTCCTATTGTCTTCTCGTTCGAGGTTTTGCTCGATTAGTTGATTATGGCCGACCAAACCATAGAGGCAGATTGTGCCTCAATTGACATGGCTAGCTTGACCCTAGAGGATGATGAGGAGGAAGTTGTGATTGTTGGTGATGATGTGGGCCAGGAATATGGAGATTCGGTTTTATGTGTGGTGGGGCGTTTTCTTGCAGCACGACCGGTCAATTTTATAGCCATGAAACACACTTTGGCGGCATTAATGCAGCCTGCTATGGGGATGTCTGTCCGGGAATTAAATGGAGGTATCTATGTCTTTCAATTCTACCATGAGGTTGATATGAATAGAATCCTTGATATGAGCCCATGGTCGTTTAATAACCAGCCTTTACTCATGGAGAAATTAGGCGATTATGAGAATCCATGGGATGTTCCTCTCAATCACATGTACATTTGGGTGAAGGTTTTTGGTTTGAAATCCGGATTCAGATCGGAGAATGTGATGAAGAATATGGGTGACATGATTGGAGAGTTTGTAGAAGCTGATCCTGCAAATTTTACTTTGAAATGGCGTGAGTATTGGAGGATTCGGGTGAAAATCGATGTCAATAAACCAATCAAAGCCTCCATGAAATTGGGAAAGGAGAAACAGAAGGAAGTTATATTTGTCTCTTTTGTCTATGAACGCCTCCCTACATTTTGCTTCCTGTGTGGGATTATCGGGCATGGTGAGAAGTTTTGCCCTTTACTTGTGCGCGCCAATGGAGCTTTAATCCCTAGAAAGTTTGGTCCTCATATGAGAGATAGTGGTCGCCGAGCCCATAATCTGATCGGATTGAAGTGGCTGAGAGAGGAACCAGGGGCGGTGGAGAATCTCGCTGGAGAAGACGGAATGGGTAAGGGTGGTGAGCAGATTTTTGGAAAGTCCGAATTTCATGGAATTAATCCATTATTCAAAGGGGATAATTCCAATAATACAGGAGGAGTATATGGCGTTGAATCTGACATCCCAAAAAGGACAG
>JANZLX010000009.1:18393829-18409353 GCA_025531955.1 Erythroxylum orinocense
TCTTGATTTCCACAATTTTTCAGGACATTCAAATGTGTAGGATGTCGTGTACAAGATAAATACTCTATTCATTCCTTGCTAGGTGTAGATTTTTGACTACATGATAAACTCGGTGGAAAAGGTTTGATTTGGCAGTGATAATTGACAAATTCAATGTTATTTTTACAACAGAGTCGAAGAAAAACACTTGGGACACTGACTAAATGTAGGCATGAACGATTTGAACAAAAATAAACTTTGATTAGTCAGCTGAATCAACCAGATAATCTCAAGGACGTATATAGTTAGCTAACGAACATTACAACTAAATCTAAATTTTAGTCAATTTTATACGCATATACCTTTGCAGTAGTGAAGAATATTATCAACCAGAGGGAGTGCCACTATTGATTTACTAGTACATAGATATAAATTTGTAATCCTTGGTGGGTTCTTTATGTATATGTATGCATACTCTTCAATTAATTTTGTGTTTAAGTTTAAAAGCTAATAGCATTCATAGGATTAATTATTAAAAATTTTCAAACTTTACTCAATTTTACAATTGTAGTCCAAACTTTTAAAAATGACAATTAAATATTTAAATTTTCAATTTTTTAAATTCTAGTCAGACCTGAGTATCTCTATTAAATTTGTTGATGGGGTTCACTACGTATTCCAGAAATCCTAAACACTTATACACGTCAAACCTAATCAAATTAACTAATTAAGATTAACTAAACTACATCGTTTAGTTAAAAGATTTCAGGATCATTCTTAGTTCATATAGAGTCAGATTCTTGTAGATATACAATATAATCATTAGTAATAGTTGATTTTCTTGTTCTAGTAGATCTCCTTAATTATTGCACCAACATTCGCTTATGTAGTATTTTGTTCAACTGCTTACTAGGTGCTTTTAGATAATTCCTGAATAACTGAATCTACTGATTTTTTAGCAGTTTGTAGAATTTTTTTATTGTCATTTATATTGACCGTTGAATTTCAACAATTAGTTGGATAAAGTCTATTTGAATTTTAAAAACGTTGTAAATGACAATCATCTTATTGTTTGTGGGCTAAATTTTTAACTCAAACAGATTTATGCTAAACTTTATAATAAAACTGCCAAATTATATTTCAATTTCTAATAATTGTAGGAAAATTATAAAAATTAATATGATATTTTATCCTAATTAAGTATTCAAATATAATAAAAATTGTCGTGGGATAAAATTTATTATACTAAAATAATTAACTACAACTAAATGTCTCAACTCTTTATGTGATTAATTACATAAATATATAATTATATATAATTAGGGTTGCTGTAGCTAAACCTTAATAATTAGTCACTAAAATATTTTATCCAAAATTCTACTCACAATGCAAAATATAAACATAATAATTATGCGACAGAATTCATGACGAATGTTTACACAAACACCATAAATCAGAATATAAGCTTCAAATCAGTTGGCAGAGGCTCACCATGCTCCTCGTATGGGCACAAGTTCGACCTTCAACCACTACCAAACAAAGCCAAAGCATAAAACACCACAAACCTATATTTTTAAAATGTAAAAACACTCCCAAAACACTTAATTGAATATTTCTACTTTTAATTGAAAAAATAACTTCCAAAACGACTCTAAAATGAAAAATTTTCAATCTAAATTTTTTTTCAGAATTTGAAATTTTCTAAAAATAAAAACAAGGCAGAAGTTATTGTGTTCTAACACCAAATTTAAGCCAATTCAACATAGACTTAATAGTAATATACGTTAAAATAATAAGTTAACTGGATACGGAAGAAATTGAAACACCTCTTGATGTTTTTTTTAGCATATCCGATGTTACAAATCTATTGAAGTTACATTATTTAACATATCGTTAACGGAATAAAGAAATATAACGAAACTCCATAAGACAAGTATTTGGTGTACATCGTCTCAAACAAGCTGAGTTCAAGAGGATCGGACAAGAGTCGAAGCTAAGTTTCATGGATAGAGCTTGCAAACGAATCCGGTCCATCTTGTCTCGAAGTCAACAGATCTACATAAACGAATTTCCAAGTTTGGGTTCATGTGGTACAACCCTGACTCGGACTTGAACTTTTCAGCATGACCTTCATGATTGCCAGGCTGAAGCTTATAAAAAACTCGGATCAATCCTGGCCCACTGCCAAGCTTACTAATGGAAAGGGGTGGATGTAATGCTAAATTCTTATATGAATAATAAATCGATTTCCATGTAAACTCATAAGCCAGCATTTCGCTCTGCCAAACCAAAAAATAAAAAATTTCCATCCCCTATTTGCGAAGACAATGTTTGAGTATCATTTTACCGTTACAACTCTCAACTGTAAAGCAAGCAGATGTGTGTGAAATCCGAAGGCATATCCCATCTACCCAGTAATAAACATGGACATGAGCAAAGAATAAGGAACAAACGGAGTAAAAGAGTACATATTGTGTGGTTTTGACCTGTCGAAAAGGATCTTCAATTAGTATTCCCCATTTGATAGTTCTTGGTTTCACAGACAACCTAGGAGCAGCAGCATCGATTCAACCACATGTAGAGGCTTATGGGGAAAAAGAGGGATCAAAGGCAAGTGCCTTAAAGCCAAATAACTCGAGCAGTAGAAACCTGGACTCTCAGCTTCATTCCACCACTAACGTGATTTCGCTGCACAAGGGATCACAGATGTTAAGAGCAAGTACATAACTATGTTTGCAAATTGCATTTATGAAGGAGAAACTGCAGTGGCATTATTCTCCAAGATAAAAGAGCTCCATAATTTAGAAAGACCACCTCCTCCCGCTAAAAAATGAAATCCTCAACAAACCTATAAAACCAATTGAGACAGCACAAACAACTTTAAACTCCACATCCACCTACAACTAAGATGTCTCAGCTGCCCAGAAGGCTTGCCTTATTTTCATGTCAGAAAAACAGCATCTCAGACCACTCATTCTGGGACAAGAAAGAAGCATACCTTAACTGAAATTAAATCCACCAGACGGAACAGCACTTTCTCCAAAATTAAATCCAGACTGGGCAGCATCACCTGGCGGCAATGTCTCATTTTCATCATCTTCAACCCAATACGTCTCAAGAATCTTTACTGCTTTCTCATATATATCATTGTTGTCATGACTCTGAAGGTTCTCAATCTTTTCCAACCCCTCGGCATCATCAATCATTTGAGCATACAGATTTACATCTCCTGTGTTGCCTAAACTCTTCTCTGCCTCCCCAACCTTCAGAATATTTTCAAGACCTTCTAAGCAAACTGTGACAATTCGAGGGTCAGGACAAATCAGGAGGTCACAAAATGGCTTGATACACCCCTGACTCACCAGAAACCTATAAAGCACAAAGAAAATCATATCTTTCAACAAATGCATGGACCAAGTGTATAACAAGTATACAAATCACAATAGCAGAACTATAACAGAAGTTCGTGGACAGATATCTATACTTGATCTGTTCATGTGTGCCACCAGATGTTGCATTTGAAATTGCCCAAGCAGCCTCTTTCTTGATCTCAAATTCAGCATTTTGAAGCAATTGGACAAGGGGGCCGATGATAGCAGCTTCAATTACAGCCTGTGTAATTGCAACATACTTGCCTTCATTGGGTAGGATATGGAAAAAAACAACAGAATTTTAAAGCAAGATAACCCAAAAAGACATAGTTAGACTAAAGACGCCTTTGGCACATTAATAAATTAACCTGTATCTGATGGACATTCCCAGCCGTAATATTTGAGATTGTCCAGCATGCTTCTTTCTTTATGCTCTTCTTGTAGTTATTTGCCAGTAGGTTCAAAAGGCGTGGAAGAGCTTGATTGTTTATTATAAACTGAAAAAGATCAACAGAATCAACACATAAATGCAAACTACAAAAATGCATGTTCTCTATATCCACAAAATGTGATCCAAGTTAAAATCATTAGAAGAGGAAGAAAAGGAATATAAGGCAATTTCCTAAAATGGAGGAGTTACATAAACATTTATATCAGTTTGTATTGCTCAACCAGAAACCTGGTTGCGACCTTGAAACATAAAGACTAATAGACCAAAACTTAAAGCTCTAAAACTACTATTTATATTCTCAATTTCAATTACTAGTACCAAGGCAATAATCTTTTAGTCCAACACTAGAATGGTAATTCCATATCTGAATCCTCATTCTCTCCCTCTCCCCGTGGATCCCGTTGTTTTACTCTTTCCGAGAACAAAGCGTAACTTCAAAATAGCAGCACCTCCCATTTTAATTCACTAAAATGCTATAGAAATATAACCAGAAGGAAATTAGGGAAAAATAATGAAAAAAATAATGGAAAAGAAAATACACAAAGAAACAACAGAAAGAAGTCGTGAAGTAATGAGTACCTGTGTCTGCATATCATCTCCAGTAACAACATTTCCAACTGTGCGCAAAGCAGGAATAAGCACTGTTGGAGATGGATGGCTAGAAGATTAAAAAAAAAGGAGCAAATTAGCTTTCATAGCTAGAATGAATAGGCTTTCATCTGAAAGATAAGACTAACTCACAGTAAAAGTTCAATAAGTCGGGGGCAGACACCAGCATCAATAACAGCTTGGATTTTGTCATTTGTTCCATCTGATAAATAAGAAAGTGCCCAGCATGCATCTGTAAGGACTTCTTCATCATTTGAGTGAAGAAGATGCTCAAGAGCTGGGAGAGCAGGCTTTGTCTGCCCGTTCAATCATATAGATTTTAGTAAGAAATTCAAACAAGGAGGGAAAGCATTTCTCTACATCCAAAAGCTCAAATCAATTCCCCCGACCTGGTCAAATAAAGGTTGTGGCTTGCCCCTGCAGAAGTTGGATAATGTCCAAGTTGCATTTCTCAGCATGGACAGCTTTGCATGCTCATTAAACTGTGCAAGCAATGGCATCAAGGCTCCATGGCCAAGTACAAGATCACGACATTTAGGAGAGTCACCAGCAATATTTCCCAATGCCCAGACAGCCTGCAATTTGAGAGAAAGAAAAAAGCTTAAATCAGCACAGCGGTATCATGAATACTGATAAGCAGTTAATCAATTTGAAGGTACACGCCAAATATAATTGGCCTCAGGATAAAGTAGTATCAAGAACTAAAGAGAAGCACTTACTATATCAAAGAAATATATAAACATGACAATGGACTTGGACTTGGACTTGCACTTGCAAAATTTAAATTCACTAAAAATGAAAAAGAAAAAGAAAACCTAACATAGATCATGCACCTGTTCCCTGACATCATCTGAGGGTGAACCTAAAAGTCTAACGAAAACAGGGACAGCCCCATGGTCAATTACGACCTTTGTATTCTCTGATGTCCCAGAAGCAATATTTGTGAGAGCCCAAGCTGCCTCAAACTAAGCATATCCAACAACAAAGAAAAAAAGTTAAAATGGGACTAAGCAGTTAAAATTAGATAAATCTTCAAGAGTACAACCAAACAAAAATAACATAGAGAATAAATTGAAACCTGAAGTTGAGGAAAGTCATCCCTTCCAAGAAATTCAACAAAACGAGGCACAACACCAGATTTTACAACTTCATTAATTGGAGGATAACGCTCTACATAAATATGCAAAATATAATAGTTAAATTTTGGGACACACATGCTACATCAATATGATATATAGAACATAATATCGCCTCAACCTATTGAGAGTAATTTGCGGAAATGGGTTGTCGACTCGAGTTGCAAATTTCTCTCATCCGACCACACACCTGCGACCATTGCTGGAAGACTTTCCAACTGCGGCCACATTAAAAACAGCATGAGATTGATTCAAATTAGCCGAGTGCAACAAATGAGAAATCATTTTCCCTAAGTTAAACCACAACACAAATAAATTATACCATGATATGGAACACCATTACCCCTAACATATTTGCATTATATTCAAAAGTTTACTCACAGTAAATCCATTTCTTTATTCTAAAAGGAAGAACTTTAAGATATCAAATGATGTAAAGACTACCTGACTCATTTAGAATCAACAAAGTGAAATCAGTCATAGACAAACACCTATGCAAGATTCTAAAAAGAAAACAATAATATTTGCTAATGATCTACCCAGGAACCAAACAAAATTATGATCTAACGGTTACCCAAATAGTTAGGTAAAAGTTAGAGAAACCCAAAGAGCATAACTCAAAATACTTAGCCAAACAAGACTAGAAGCAAATAACGCAAGGAACCTTCTTATCGGCACTGGAACTGGTGAGAGAGGAAGTGAGTGGTTGTTGATGCTGAGCTTGAAGTCCTTCGCGGCGCTTCTTCAACAAATTCTCTTCTCTTTTGTTCTTCCGAATCTCCACCATATTATCCTCCCTCCTCCGCCGCCCTTCGTCGGCGTCCACCGCCACCTTGTACCGGTTCCTCCGGACTTCCGTTCTGGCGCTGGGTCTCAACGACATCTTTCACTCGCCGGAATCGAATCGAATCGAATCGAAAGAGCTAAAAGTCAAAAAAACCTAAACAAATTCGAATGAGGATTCAAAGCGTTGAGAGAGTGAAAGAGTATGATTTGGGGATTTAGCTGAAATGAGATGCGGGGTGGCGCTATAATTATAGAGGGTTTCATGTTTCAACCACCGGAGGCTATTGGCAAAGTGGGCCTGGATTTTGGGTTTATTAACGGTAACTGCCACTGTGATTTTTGAATTTGAACTTGCGTAGCGTCTAACGTACAGCCACCGCCGCCGTGAATCCGGCAATCTTTAGTTGTTAGTCAGTCCCGCGGATTATTTGTTGTAAACTCTTCATTATTTTGTAATTAAATCATCCTCAGCTGAGTTTATTCTATCATACGACATCTTATTTATTAAATAAATACATACTCATAATAATAATAATAATAGGTAATGTATTCTTAACCTTGTTTCTGTGTATTATTCGAAGACATTACCTGGATTATAAATAAGGTAAGCAGGCCCGTCAGGAAAAGCTTAAATGATGGAAGCGCAGGCCCACATAACCCATTTCCATGTGAAACAGAAACCAAACCGAGGATAAGGAGGGCAAGCATAGACTCAAAGAATACCATGTTCCATGGAGAATAAGTTGTCATCGGTGGCAAAGACATTTACTTCCTCACTCATCCAAGAACTCTCCCTTTTAGCAGAGAGTTGCAATGCCATCAACCTCGCCGAAGGTTTCCCGGACTTCCCTGCTCCGTCTGCCATTAAAAACGCCGCCATCTCAGCCATCAACTCTGACTTCAACCAGTACAGGTAATAGATTAAAGCATGTGTGTAGAGCGTTTTAGTGGTTTTTAGATGCTGGATCTGTCGATGTTCATTTCTGTGGTCACTGTTGCAAACTGAGGCACGTGCAAGGAATTTGTGACCACTTGGCGAAAAGTATGAAGGAGATGCATGGTTTGGACGTTGACCCTCAAACGGATATTGCTATTTGCTGCGGCCAAACTGAGGCCTTCGCGGCGGCTGTATTCGCAAGTAGGCTTTCTTCTCCGTTTGCACTTCGCATTGTAGAAAGTTGAGTGTTACTGTTATGTGAACCTTATGTTACTCGTTGTTTCTGGGTTCAGTTTTAAACCCCGGCGATGAAGTTATTGTTTTTGATCCTTCCTTTTTACCGTATGATGGATGCATTAGGATGGCTGGAGGAGTTCCTGTAAGCTCTTTGTTTGCAACTGAATCTAACCTGTTTTAACGTTATTACAACTGGTTGATATCTACGGAACTACGATTTGAACTTCAGGTGTATGTGGAACTTGATCCGCCTTACTGGAATTTGGACCTAGACAAGTTCAATAAGGCTTTTACTGCGAGAACCAAAGCTGTAGTATTAAACAGGTAAATGAGAGCCAACTATTAAATCAAATAAGATAATTTCTTGTTTGTGCTCCATGCTGTGATAATGTTTGAGAGAGATAAACTTTGATTTTAGATGCTTACTGACAAGAAATAACACAGTCCTCACAATCCAACTGGGAAAGTTTTCACAAAAGATGAGCTTGAGGCTATTGCTGGCATTTGCTGCAGAAGGGATTGCTTGGCAATAACTGATGAAGTATGGAAATCTTTTGCCTGTAATTGTATGATTATGTCGAATAGTGACTAATTTTCTTGACGACCACCATGCTTCCTTTTTGTGGATGAAATCATTACGGATGCTTATTTACCACCTTGGACTGCCCTCAGTGGTGTTCTGCTCTTTTCTTACTTATTACTTGCTTCGTTATCATTATAAGAGAAGCACCTAAAAATTTCCCACCTCAGATTTCAATAGGCTTATAATAGAGAATATATGCTTAAAGTATTTCTAAATTGTTTATGGGATAATGTTGCTATTTGTTGATTGAACTTGCAGCAAACTTGGGAGACTTACAGACGTAGTTGTTTTCTTTCTGCAGGTGTATGAGCATATCACATATGATAACATAAGACACATATCACTAGCTTCGCTTTCAGGAATGCAGGAGCGGACAATCATCACATCTTCCTTGTCAAAAACTTTCAGTGTCACGGGTAATAGATAACATAGCACCTCGCTGGGTTGTTTATTGAATTTGCTCATTCTGGGAAATCTTATTATTATAAGACCGTCCCATTTCAATTGGTAGCCAATTTTCCATTCTTATCATAGACTCTGTTACTGTTATGTTTTCTTTATTAGGATGGAGGGTTGGATGGGCAATTGCTCCACCTTGCTTTGCCTCTGCAATTAGAAACATTCATGCTAAAATCACAGATTCTGCTCCAGCACCCTTCCAGGAAGCAGCCTTGACTGCTCTTTCCAGCCCTCAAGACTATTTTGAATCATTGAGAAGAGTAAGTCCTAAGAACCGCTTTAACACAATCTGAGGTTGTGTATGATTATCTCTAGTGGTTTACATGTCAATGCAGGGCAATTAACATGCGGCATCAACATCAGACTTCCCTTTCCTTCTATATTCAGTAATTATTAATTAGTACTTTCTTTTCTTTCTTTTTTTTGGGTATTCAGGAATATGAATCTAAAAGAGATTACGTTGTCAATATGCTTGCTCGGATTGGTTTCCAGATTTCTTTTAAGCCCCAAGGTTCATTCTTTATATTTGCAGAGCTTCCTCAGGATTCCTTACTTTCTGACGTAAGTGTCTTCTTGATTTTTCGAGTTCCAAAAACTTCCACTCATCTAATTCCAATGTACAAAATGGGGTTCTTCAATTTGTTGAATTTCCAGTATTATGCCTGATGGTTCAGGTGGAATATGCGGAGGAACTAATAAAGAAAAAAGGGGTGGTTGCCGTTCCAGGTTGTGAATTCTTTCAATCAAATGATGCGGTGGAGAAATATCCTGATGTAGTTAAAAGCTACCGCAAGAGATACATCAGATTTGCTTTCTGTAAAAGTAGGGCTACACTGGCTGCTGCAGCCGAAAAGCTTAATGGGCTTTCAGTGCCTCAGAATTAGCCTAGATGCGGTAATTAGACACGAGGGCTCTGTTGTGTTTTGTCGAACTGATATTTTGTCATACTGATGATGTATATTTAGCCAGTTGAAAAGAATAGGCATAAGAGCATGAAAAAACCGACCACAGTACCAAGTAGAGGATTAACAACATTGCTTTTCAATACACTGGGTCGATAGGGTTGGTAATGGGGGTTGACTTATGGGTTCACATTCACGGGTTTTTAATATGCCGATCTATAGGTTAAGTTCAGGCTTAAATTAACTAGAGGCTCAACTATATTAAACAAAATATCATTTTGTTTAAAGAGTTAGATCTTGGGTAAGTTTGGCCTAGACAATTCATGTTTGAACTTAATTAAAAAAGCATTCTTTTATACTTTTAATTTTAAAAAATTTACTTCAAAAAAATTTACCAGGACTGGCCGATAGATTGGCCACTGTCATTCTTAGGTTGATGTTGGTGAGTAATAATTCAAAACTATGATATAAGAGGATTTCACCACAACAAATAAAGAGTTGCAGTGAAACAAAAGTTCTTGACTTTGCCATCTCTCTAGCCACCTTAAAACACTCATCACCTGACTAGCTTCCGTTCTACTTAACTACCTCACATAACGTCATCTTTCTTTCCTCAATCTTTAATCTCATTTCTCGTTTTTATGCAAATTTGGCTTTGTTTTACACTTCTTTCTTTCCTCTCTCTTAAAAGGTTAATTTGGTCTTCATCCTCTTCATTTCCTTCTCGTCTTGTCTACTTTTACATCTTTGAAAATTACCTTTTAAAAAAGCTAACCCTAACCTTTAGACCTTTGCCTTATTGAGTCTTCTGCTCTTCAGAAATGTCAGTAATCCCTTTGTCCATTACTTGTTGGAAAACTGGGTCAGGATCCCATCTCAACTGCAGTAGAATAATTACAAAATTTTTTAATGACTTTTGATTTTCTGAAAATCAAGATCTATTTAATTCTATAAAATAATTAATATAAATCATAATAAAGCGAAAAGTTATTTCGTACCTTATTCCGAAGCTTGATCTTTATCTTGTTGTATCCCTTGAACTGTTTCCGAAACAGATTCGTTTTAACCACCATAGCTGCACAAATGTTCAGCCATTAACGATATCCACAGAACAAGTTTAGAGACTCTGTAACTCTTACAGAGAGGGTTAAGCAAGAAGTGGTAGCTTCATAGATCTTAAGCCTATTTATAATAAGCTTTGAACATTTTAGTAATTGAATTGAAATTAAACTCTAATTTCAATTAAACTTTGATTAGAATTACAAATAATTCTAATTAAATATCAATTATGTCTATATAAGATTCAATATCTTATATTAGGTGACTCAGATGCTAGTGAGAAATACGAGTCACCTAATGAAAGCTCTCATAAAAAGAGCGATTCTCGTGTGACTTCAAGATTATAGTACTTCTATATCTTGTTTCTAAATTAGAAGTTTCAGTTTGAATGCATAATTGTTTCAGACAATAATAATTAAGGAAGGGAAAAGAGTAAGAGAAAGAAAGTGCGTGTGAGAGAGAAGGAGAAAGCACTGTAGTATAGTTAGTAAAAATATTTGAGGGAGACGATTTAAGCGGCCCGTGTTCTCTTTTCTTGACGCAAGGGATTTCGGTGCAGTTGCTTCTACACATTCTTTGTTCATGTAATGATAAAGGAGGGTTGCAACTCGGCAACAGTACCAGTGGCCATCAGGTAGTGTTTTCTCCATCTTTTTACAATTTCTACATTGTGGTTAGTCAGGACAAGCTACATCGACTTGGCCTTCAACAGGGAATCTGCATCATCAGGTATCTAAAAAATACGCTTTTACTGCTAGTTTTCTATTTTTTGGGCGAGCTTGATGACTGTTGATAAATGCCATATTCCTTGGCCATCTACATGAGTGGCATCGCCCGTTTCTAGAGGTAAAGAGTGGCAAGTTCCAATCATCCTTCTAGTTGTTTTTGTGATTCCGTTTATGTCAGTGTGATCTTTGTTTTGTGCACGTAGTTGTTATTTATGCATATTTCAAGTCTTCTGTGTGGGTTGCATCAAGTAGTTATCCATTCTTAGTCGAGGTTGGTTGCTATGCCCATATGAGTCTGCTAACCCTGTTTCTCAACTCTAATGGCCATTTATTCATGAACATCTGGTAACCTGGGTAATGGGACCTAGCTCATGAACAAGTTTCGCAGGATTACTGTCTATGCTATGCATGCAGCTCATGGGAGGGGATGGTAACGTAGGGCTACATGCATGACAAACGATGAACGTACATATATGTTGCGTAGAGTTCTTCTAGCACATCACACATCGTATCCGCAAGTTGTCTCAAACATCCTGACAACTTTTGTCGTTGTCCACAAGAAACCATCAGTCTTTCTCCTATTGCGAACCATTGGTACCCTGCTTTTTAGCCTAGCATTTTAAGCTTGACAAGTCCATTATTTTTCTTCTCTAAATTGGTGCTTCAATCTTTTACAAAAAAGGCCTTCCCCTTTAAAATCGCACCTCCCGTATACATTGACCATTTTCCTTAGTATTACCTCATTAATAGATTATCTCTGGACATTTATGTTTTGGCAAGTGTGAGTAAAATACACTTCCACTACCTTCTTGGACCACGTCATGTATTGTGCGGGTACCAACGTGCACAAATCAGTCAGGTCTTAGTGTACATGTAAATTTTTTATGTGCTTTTACAATCTCTTCGGTTGGCTTTTTATTATTAGCCTTATCTTCATTTTTGTAATTATTAATAGTTTTATTAATAGTTTAGTAGTCTTTTTATTATTGGTACTATTATTATTATTATTATTATTATTATTGTTTTTACATTTTTTTAGTTATTTATATTCCTAGATTTTAAGTATTACCTAGAATAGTACCTACGAGAATAGTGAAAGACACGAGGTAAGAGGGATGCCTTTAAATCATACGAAGGGAATCAATGCAAACGGTTCGGTGCGCACAGCAAGCAGGAATAAAGTAGGAGATGATCTAATAAGGATAGGCTCCCGGAACATCAGGACCCTTACGGGGAAGTCCTTAGAATTAGTAGAAATTTTAGACAAGTATAGGATACAAATAGCCTATATTTAGGAGATCAAGTGGGCAGGAGCTAATGCAAAGGAGATAGGGAGTTTCAAACTATAACACTCGGGAAGCTTGCGGAAACATAATGGGATAGGTATCTTAGTGGTCAAGGAACTTATAAACCGAGTAATAGGGATCACAAGGGTCAATGACAGGATAATGGTGACAAAAATGGTTTTTAATAGTGTGGTTCTCAATGTAGTATGTGTGTAAGCGCACTTGGTGACGTTTTAAAATAGCACGAACAAGACACAAATTGACTATTTCCTTGTCAGGAAAAGTGCCAGATCATAGTGTAAAGATTATCAAGTGCTTCCGGCAGCATGCATTTTGACTCAACATAAATTGCTAGTTTTGGATCTAGGAATTAAGAGATGGAGGTCACAATTTTTTACCGCTCATTTTCGTAAAAAGAGGTGGAAGAGGCTGAAAGGGGACAAGGTGGAACAATTTAGTACTCAATTTCGGGCTAATTCAACATGGTCGATGAGTGGGGATGCAAATCAGATGTGGGAGCGTGTAGCCTCCGTTGTCTGAGCTATTGCCACAAAATACCTAGGGGTATCCAAAGGGATATCCAAAGGGCAGGAGGGAGGGCAGATGAAATTTTGGTGTTGGTTGGCAAGGTTTAGAAGATGGTTAAGGCAAAAAAGAGAGCTTTTAAAGATCTTCTAGTAAGTACAACAGAGGCAGAGCGGGAAATCAAGAGAATATGGTATAGACTGGAAAAACAGAAGGCAAAATGGCTAGAGGAGAAGCATATGAGACTATGTACAGGGACTTGGATACGCTAAAGGGAGCACAAAAGATTTTCAAGCAAGCATGAGATAGGGCACGTAGTACAAATGATTTCAACCAAGTTTGTTGTATACATGATGAAGCAGGACATATACTTACAGATGCCCAAGCCATCAAGAGGCGATCGCAGAGATACTTCTATGGCTTGTTTAACGTAGAGATAGTGGGCGACATAGAGTTAGGCGAACCCTCCATGTCGGGACATGTCCTTACCAGGTACACATGGGAAAGGGTTACGAGGGGTGAAATTATAAAGGTTATTGTAACACCCCACTCCCACAAGACCTGAACCCGACATCGTGGTGATATCCGAGTCCGTGACCTGCGAGGGTGGCATGCTAGGGCACTGAAACCATTACAAGTCTGTATAATTTTTTTTTGAAAACACTGCCATTGCGGAAATCCATTTCCAATGTGGGCCATATTCTTTTAACAGTCGCGATAGAAAACTTGTTTTCAATACAGTACCATCAATACAAATTCAATAGTCAATTTGGGCCCATTTTCAGTTATAACCCTTTTTCAATTGCAAAACAATCCGCTTTGGGCCATTGGGGCCTATTTCAATACGCAATACACATACAAACACATCCCATTGGCACAAATCAATATAAACAGCCATATCCATATTTTAAACAATCCCATTACTAAAATTCCCATACTTTGTCACTTATTACATACTGAAACATTCAATTATACACTGTACAGAATTCGATGAATACATGTGATACAAAAATAAGATATATTCTAATGCAGGCGCGAACTGATCCCGACCTCTAACTTTCCCCTGTGTGCAGTAAGTCTACTCCCGTTGCATAACGGGGTATTCTTCTGAATCCTGAAAAATAGATGCAAATTTTGGGTGAGTTTTGCAAACTCAGTGAGTGACCATCATTGATGGTTCACCCAATCACCCAACACATAATTTAAACAACTCATTAACAACATATTGCATCATATACATTTGATTAGTCATTTCACATTCATGATCATTAGATCTATGTCATTTGCAGCATTGCATGAGCAACCATATTATATCACATAATCATATTGTTTCATGCTCCATACATTATATCATTCATAAAATTCTTATGCAATGCACGTACGATTCACTTTCAATACAATTTCACATTTTAATGCAATACAAATTCACATTCCCATTTTATACAATTTCATTTTCCTATTCAATACAAGGTCACATTCTCATTTAATGCAATGTCACATTTCCCTTCAATGCAATGTCACATTCCCATTCAGTGCAATTAAATTAATCATATCATACATGCATATGTACATAAGACCAAATTTTCATTTAGTTCTTTGTTATGACCGAGTGTCTATACTGTCCCGTACCCATTGGATATTGGGCTCATTGAAACTGTCCCATATAGGGCTCATTGAAACTATCCCATAAAGGGCTCATTATAAACTGTCCCATAAAAGGCTCATTATAAACTGTTCCATAAAGGGCTCATTGTCGTTGAGCCTGAGGCTCTGAATCACTATACGAAGCTCTTCTCACTCGGTGAGCTTTAAGCTCTAATCATTGACTACTCTGGTCATAACTCCCATTATATTTCATGTATTTATGCAATGAAATGCCTTGCGCATATTTGCATGCGCTTGTTCAATCTTAATCAATATCATCGGACCGTAGTCCGACATTCAATCTCTAGTTAAGAAGTCAGTTTCATTTATAAGCAATTGTGTATGCAAGACACTTTAACAATCTCAATATGTACACTTAGGTCGTCTCATTCACATTCAAGGAGCACTTCAATAACAGAATTCCCAGTATACAATCATCGGACCTCCTGTCCGGAACCCATATTCAATCACAATCACCAAAACCAATCAATACTCATTCAATGTATAACAAAAGCAATAGACCATTAAATAAGACCATATAGGTCTACTCACAGTATGCTCCAGATTAGCACTTGCTTTTATGATCCGGAGACGTTGATCGCGGCTCGTCGTTCGATTTAGGAAATCGATCCTTAGAAACCGGTCAAATATAATTTATACTAAGGATTGCAGCATAGGATGCAACCTCGGGTCGTCTCTCTAAATTGGAACCTAGTGAATAGGACCTAAGCTAGCCTATATGTCATAAAATGCAAGCGAAATTAGTAAGAAAACGGGGGTTTTGATTTTGAAAACATTAAAAACTAAAAATGCAAGTAAAAAGTATTTTTGG
>JANZLX010000009.1:18416159-18430653 GCA_025531955.1 Erythroxylum orinocense
TTATGCACAATTAAGCAAATATTTAATAAGCAAATAACAAACATAATTCGTACTAACTTCTTTTAATATTCTAACCCTTAATTTGGGGCGCTACAAAAACACTTTTATGTTTACTTGGAATGAATTTGAATTGTTAAGTAAAACCTAACATGCTTGCATAAAGATTGGCTTAATTATGTTTAAAAATGAGTAAGTATGGGATTAAAGACATTAAAATGTCTTAGAAAATGCAAAAAAAAAAAAAGTTAATGTGACTAATAAGGAAGTAAACCTGTGAGAAGTTTAATGTTCAAATTCTATAACTTATAGCGAGTGATATTATGTTTTATATACCTATATGAGGGTATATAAATAGAAAATTTATGTTTAGGTAGTAATTTCATTGTATATCCTTTTTATATATAAAGGCTTAAAAGCAGTAAATTAAGGAACCCGTACTCAGGATTATTGAAGTTAAGAGAGCGTATACCTTCTTTTGAGGTGAGTTGGGGAAACCATATTTCTCAAATAGGATTAGAATATCCTAAGACAAGCATAATGACTTGAATATGAATTTTGAACCTAGGCAACGTATGGTAGAATTTAATTTCAAATGGAAGCTAATATGTTTAAGTATTTAATAAACACCTTTGTTTTGAACAACTATGCATTTGAAGTACAAAAGATAACTTTTATTATACGAAATAATGTTTCAACATGATTTTAAAAACCGATATTCTTATTACAAAATTTGATAAATGCTATTGTTTTTAACAACTCTAAGTTTAAAGTGTAAAGAACAATGCTTTATTTATGAAACTACATTTTTGAATAATTTTGCACTTGAATTGCAAAAGATAACTTTTATTGCATGAAATAATGTTTTTAAAATTACTTATACATAAATGAGTCATATATTCTGCATGCATTTGTTCTCTTTTGGCTTAGAGCCAGCCATGGCAAGGTTTCATTTTATTGGTTGAAACGATAAATAAAAGCATAATGCCTTACCTGATTTTTATACTTAATAATTGTATATGATTTGTTTTGTGATTGATAAGAAAACGATTGGCCAATTATGTTCTGGGTACAACTGATTAAGTAACCCCCGTATCGTTGACGCTAGTACATTAAAGTCGAGTCGTCGTATCGACACTTTTCTACAGAACTTGGGCGTGATTCCACACCTACAGTCTGGATATCGACGAGGTCATCACCTAAGGTCATGACGCTCTTTTCGATTGTAGTCCGGGCTCACCACGGATGGAAATCGAGCCAACATCAAGTATCGGTGGGTATGCACATTGGTTTGGCCAACTAGTGATGTCACACATGATTGTTTTGGCTTATCATTATATTAATTTACTGATGATATTTGATTGATACATATGATGTTTTATGCTTTTGTGTATTGAAATTGGAACCTATATTCATCGGATGATCGATTAATAGGCTAAGCCTATATGGTTCCTAAGCAGTATACAATAAGTTATAGGCTGAGCCTACAGTTTTCTATATAGTGTACATTCACTTCATATGTTATCTACACCATCTTAATTTGAATCAAATTCTATTTATGATATATGTTTTTCCAACTCACTGAGTACTTAGTGTACTCACCCCCTTCACTTTTTAACCACGCAGGTTAATTTAGTGAGTTTGAAGCTCTGAGTGAAACGTGAGGTCTTTTAACATTTTCAAGGTATTACCACACGTGAATAGTTTCCTATTTTGTACTTTTATTGTCTAGTAGCTTATGAACAGTGTTTATGTAGATACGCTTTTTTATTTTTGTAAGTTTAACATTTAATTACCTTGTATTTTATAAAAAAAAATTTGTATAAAATTTTGATACTGTTGTTGAGATTGCCTTAAGTTGAGATTGCCTTTAATAGACTTTAAAGTCCTGAAGTTGTGATTGGATGTGAATATAAAAGTGCATTTAAAAATGCTTACAGCTTTTGGAATTTTTAAAACACAGACATTATGGTGCCCAAATTTTTCCAAAAAAAAAAGAAGAATAGATATTCGGTTAGCCTTGCATAGTCAAATTAAGGATACCATGAGTGTCCATAGCCCGGTTATGCAGCGGTTGTCATGAGACCGATGTGATACCGGATGGTGACACTATGTATTTGTTCTTGATAAATTAAATTAATTCTTATATGTCCGTTACATTGATCAATTCTAATAGGTGTTTCACAAACTATTTTTTCCAAAATAAATAATATATGAATTAGAACAACAAATAAATTATACAAAAGAAAAAATTGAACAATATAAAGATTAAAACAAATATAATGAAAATATAATTAATTATCTAATATTTGTAAATATACCAATTTTCCTGACGCTGATCGCTCATGAATATTAATTATTTTTATTATAAGATTTTGTAATTTATTAATTCTTTGTTCGGTTTCTTGTTATTGTTTCATCTAAATTATGTGATTTTAATGAAATCCTAGTTTTAATCATGTAATAAATTTAATTTTTCCATATGTTAAGTGTCCATTCATTATACCTATAACTTGGTCATTTAAATGTCACTCGTTCATCAACTATTGTATTCCTTCTTGAAATGTAGATTTTAATAATATTTAAATAGTGAAAAGATGAATGTACCCTATTTTGATTCTTTTATCTTGAGGGATCTGTAAATTATAACTTCTAAATAGATTAAATTCTGATTATAAAAATTAATCATAGCTTGAGCTATTTGTAAATATTCTTCATAAGGTCTTCGACCTTGTGGGCTTATATTTTCAAAAATTAGATAACTAATTCTATTTTCATTATGTCTGATTTCATATTCATATTGTTCAATTTTTTCTTTTGTATAATTTATTTGTTGTTCTAATTCATTGCAAATAGGACAAGTCATTTTATAGATATTTAAAATAATTATTTTCAATTTTGAAATATCCTTGTTCTACTAATTCTAACAGTGCTTATATAATTTCAGTTTGAGCATTAAGCCATTCAATATATAAAATGCGTAATAATCTATTATTAAATCCAAAATGATAAAGTGCTTCAAAAAAACTAATATATTGATCTGGGTATAAGGTAAAGAAAGTGACTAATAAGAATAACTTGATAGGTAAAGGATAATTTATTAAAATAAATACAAGATACAAACATAATAATATCAACCGATGCATGATCATTTAATCAATGAGATGATTGATGAGAAAACGATAATTTTTCCTATCTTCTTTGTTGAGAGCTTTGAGTTGATTTATATTTTCAATCATTTGTGTCGTAGTAAACATTCTGCGATAGCTTCTTGCATCTACTGAATTATGAGCATGTTTATTGGCTGCATGATAGTGAATTAACAGCTGAACTAAGTTTTCTTTTCTATCATAAGTTTCTTAGATCAATGTCTTTAATGAGTGCTTGCGTTGAAATATCCGGTAGTCATCTAAAACAAATAAAATAAAAATAATCAATTTATTAGTTTATTAATTTCTTGTTTAAATTTTCGTCGTTCTTTCTTATTTTGTTTCAGTAACTATTTAACATTTAAGATTGCTTGAGTACTTGTATGGGGATCAGTAATCCTTAAATGATAATTAGTTATATGATATCTATCTAATATTCGATTTAATCCATCTTCTCTAAAATAGGTTAATCTAATTAATTCTTTATAATATTGTTTATTTTCAAAATAAGTTCTCATTTAAACTCGATGAATAAATTAAATAGAAATGATAGGAATAGATAAGTTATGGTGATGAACAAAGTAATAACTTGACTAACCTGAAACTTCGTTTGCATTTGAATGCCGGTCGTGGCAAAAGTGCAGAGAGGGGTTGAAAGGAAAGATAAGTTATTATTTTGAACCTCTGAACTAAGAATATAGTTACAAGCTTGATATAGGCAAGAGAAAGCAAAAAAGGCTAAAGAAAAAGTAGTGGAAAGACAACAGACAAAAGAGCTGACCCAGACTTGACTTAAAGCAAAAGATGCTTCAAAAGACTAAAAGTAAAAGTAAAAGTAAAGAAAGATTCCTACGGATTTTGACTGACATAACAAAAGTAAAGTACAATAATTTACAGAGGAGACCCTCTAGAGTCTACATCCTTGCGGTCTTATTCTTCTATGATTGGTAAGTTCTGTGCTTCTTGTGATGCTCTGTCTTCATTATTGAATGGTGAAGGACAATAATTACATTGGTGCTTTGGATGACTTCGAAACTGTGTACAAATAGCTTCCTTCCATTAAATAGTTAGACTTTCAAAGATTCCTTCTAACTTCATAAAAGGAAGTGCAAACTGTTGGATGATCTGAAATGCTTCTAGAGTGATTGGATGCTTATATGTGGAAATCATAAGCATATTGGATCCTTTATAATTTATTTTTGCCGGGGTGTCATTGATAATTCGTGCACACTGGCTGAAGATACCATCGAGACACTGTGAATTGAAATGATTAATTAATTCTCATTGAAATTCATGATTGGGTGCTACACCAATCGGAGGATAGATGTCATTGTTGATTCCAATTTGTAAAAATGCTATTCGTAAAAGCTTGATTTCTGCATTCTGAGTTGAATCTGCTTCCTTGAAAATAAGATAACTAATAAATATTTTAATGAATATTTCGCGATCCTTAGCGAATCTGTCCTTGTAATTGCGAACTACTTGAATAAATCCTGCTAAAAAATATGATAAAATGTATAAATCTATAAGATACATTGTTTCCATTAATACGCTTTAAAAGAAAAGATATGTTGTGAGTAGATCAGCTCTAGGCTATATGATTGCTTTTGATCCATATCTGCCTCTAATCTGAAAATAATATTAAAATATCTTCATTCCAATTATTTAATGCTTGAAAACAATCACAAAATATCTCCAAGGATAAGCAACGGACTTCTTCTTGAATTGCTTTAGATAGAATTAAATTGATGCAGCCTAAGTTGATTGGTTTACAATGGACCTATGACCGGTATTTATGATGAATGACATAAAAAAGCTATTCACATTACAGGCAAAAAAGGAGTTTTACACGAGTTTTTCATCATGGATCAAAGCCGAAAAGTCAATAGCTGAATTCAAAAATCCAATCTTGAAACCACAATATAAACAAGTTCTAGAAACACCACCCCCTCCTAAAACCAGAATGAAAATACTTGACAAACCAATCAACTTAGACCGCATCAATTTAATTCCATCTAAAGCAATTCAAGAAGAAGCTCGTCGCTTAACCTTTGAGATATTTTACGACTGTTTTCAAGCATTAAATAATTGGAATGAAGAAATAAAGATATTTCACTATTATTCCCAAAATAGAGGCAGATATGGACTAAAAGCAATCATATACCCTAGAGCCGATCCACTCACATCTCTCCTTTTAAAGTGGATTAATTGACACAATCTATCTTACAGATTTATACATTTTATCAGATTTTCTAGCAGGATGATAGATTTGCTAAGGATCGCAAAATATTCATTATAATATTTAGTAGTTATCTTATCTTCAAGGAAGTAGATTCACTCTGAATATAGAAATCAAGCTCTCACGAATAGCATTTTTACAAATTGAAATCAACAATAGTATCTATCCTCCAATTGATGCAACACCTAATCATGAATTTCAATGGGAATTAATTAATCATTTCAATTTACAGTATCTCGATGGTGTCTTCAGCCAGTGTACACGAATTGCCAATGACACCCCTGCAAAAATAAACTACAAAGGATCCAATATACTTATAATTTCCACATATAAGCATCCACTCACTCCAAAAACATTTCAGATCGTCCAACAGTTCGTACTTCCTTTTATGAAGTTAGAAGGAATTTTTGAAAGTTTAACTATCCAATGGAAGGAAGCTACCTGTACATAGCTTCGAAGTCATCCAAAGCACCAATGTAATTATTGTCCTTCTCCATCCAATAATAAAGACAGCGCATCACAAAAAGCACAGGACTTACCAATCATAAAAAAATAAGACCGCAAGATTGTAGGCCCCAGTGGACTCCTTTTGTAAATTATTATACTTTATTTTTGTCATGGTCAGTCAGAGTCCGTAGGAATCTTTCATTCCAATACTCGTTTGCGGAAAGCATATGGAAAAGAATTAAAACGAAGTGTCACCAGAGATGGGATGAGATTTTGCTTACTCTCATACTAGAAAAATTAAGAGGTCTGAAGATTGATCCTAAAGGTGATAAAGAGTACCATATATAATCTCTTTTGTTTCTAGTATTGAGGAGATATGGAAAAAGAAAATTTTGAGAATTTTCAAAAGCAGAGCACGTTCAAATCTAGAAGTGATGAAATCTGAGTTAACAATACACAACCCTAAAGCATGCAGTACCAAATCGAAAGATGATAATGGAAGCAGTTACCTGAAGGAAGATGAACTACCAAGTTGCTTTGTGTAAGCCGTTCCATTGGAAGACTGGAAGCATCGTCTCATCGACTGAAGAAATGAAGGCTGTAACAAAGAGATAGGAGAATGATCAAGAAGTGAAGAAGAAGCAAGATCAAAACAGAAATCCTTACCTCGGTTGAAATCACCGGCACAGAGATGAAGAAATAATCCAATGACTTTACCCTAATTTGGAAAGTTTTGGAGTCCAGTTTAGATTACCCTCTAAAGGAAAGTCACGATTGTTAAAGTTTTTGTATACGTATGTGCTCATTACGGTATCGTTTAAGTATTAGCTTGTATCAATGATTATTTCGGGGTCGTTTTGGCTGTTCCATGGATTTTTTAACGTTGTCGTTTAGCTTCCTGGATGTAGGAGAAGCTTCTTTAATTGTATGTTTATATTTTATTTTATTTCAATCAATTTAATTTTCAAAAAAAAAACTTACCAAATTTTCTAATATTGATCGAATGGTGAAGAAACAGCCCTAGAAAAATAAGAAAGAACACAAAATTTTGATACATTTTCTCAAATATTGGCGTATGAACAAGGACAAGGGTATGTGTGATATACAGATTTAAGTTCCTCCTTCAATTTACTATAGGAACCCCAGCCCGTCCCCATTCAGGTCATCACTCCCTATCATGGGACAATCACTTGTATGATGTCCAAACTGCTCAAAGGGCGCTGGGAATCGCCTCCGTTTCCTGTAGATGTTTATCCCATCTCTTGGTCTTCTCTCTCTTATCTTTCCCAAAGCTATAGAGTCGCTGGAACTCCCACTAGCTAAATTTTGGACAAATCCATCAGAATCTTCAACCTGTGGAAGCATCAAAGAATCAGATGGACTGTTATAATAAATATCATTTCCACTATGTACTGGCGCAGGTAGTCCTTTGATACGGGACAACACCTCAGCAACTTGATCACAAGCAACATCGACACGCTCTTCTGTCTCTACTGATTCCAAAACAAGTGCCGAAACCATTGATTGCAGTAACTGTACTTTCCCTCCATGCTCCTCTGAAGTAAAATCCTGGTAAGATTTTGTCAAAGATGTACCCTCGCGCCAGCGAACAGGCAAATAACGCTCTGGAATGTTGAAACAATTGTTTGTTGATAGGACACGGATAATATGCCGACAAATAATTCCTGAAAACTCAAACAAATGGCAGCTACAGTTGATGACTTCTTCTTGAGGGATCCAAAGGACTTTGCATCCCCCATCCATATCTGTATGGTGTCTCACAATGAAATAAGTCTCATCTACCATCAGTGATGCATATTGCTGAGCCAATACAAGCTCCTCCTGTAATTTGCTAAAAGCGTGTGGTGTAAGAACACAAGCAGCATGAGACTCAATTGGAGATCCCATTTTAAGGGAGACTTTGTGGGCCTTTCTTTGCATCTTTTGCTTTGGTCCTGCTTCTTCTTTATACTCAACGACAACACCTACCTGCAAATAGGATAGTTAAACATCGTAAATCAATAACATTATCAACAATACAAAAGAAAAAGGCGCTACAGTGCAACCTGCTCTACAAAGTTATCGTGAGATTGAGCACTTAAAACCCGAAGGATATAAGCACTAATCAACTCTGACTGGAATGTACTGGTCATTCCGGCAAAAAAATAACATCTCAAATATGGTAGAGCCCAAAATGTGCGGAGTGCATATAGACTGATGATGTGCTTATTTCCATGTAGTCCATAAGTATCAACCATGTCACTCCAGCCTGCTTCAAAATCCTCCATCAAGTGCAAATTATAAAGGCAATGGAATTCATTCTTCCATTTATCGTATTGTGATCCAAGCGGAACCGAAAACCAATCAGAGAACTTTGCAAGGATATGCCATATGCAGAAAGCATGCTTGGTCCTTGGCATTTCAGCAACAATAGCTTCTTTAAGCCACATGTTTTGATCAGTCAATATAGTTTCAGGAGCTTTTCCATCCATGAATTCCAAGAATGTCTGCCATAAATGTTTAAGAACGTGAAAAGGCAAACAAATGCAGGACAATACCAAATGACTACAACAACGGGTATGATCCAATAGAGAATAGCCATGATTGGGCCTTCATGCTACCCCAGCTTAATGCTACGTGATCAACACAAAAGCATTAATTGTAATTTGTAACATAAACTGAACTCACTATTACTTCGATCCAAATGGATTAAAGTTGAGTTATATATTTTATTGTAGACTATAATATGAAATAAAAAATCAATGGTTTAATAAATCCATGGGACTTAAAAGAAACTGCCGTATGCAATCCTTCCTTTTAAACTAGTAGATAGATAATGAATTGGCAAAGTTTACAATAAACTCCTATGCAAGTACAAACAGAAAAGTTTGCTAAATTCTAGTCATCATGAAGTAAAAAAAGTTCATCAAAATAAAATTTACTGGTTACACAGTGGAAAAAGCCATCATGCATATAATCAAGAAGTCCAAGACAATAGTGAAGTTAGATCCTCACATAACAACAGATTTCAATTAATAATATTTTACCTTTAGCGCCCAGGAAAAAGATGGGGTATTTTCATCCCGTAGAAGCACACAACCAAAGAAGCAATTAAGCCCATGATTATCCACTCCCATCCAAACCCCTAGAATCATATCATAAGCATCCAAACGATGGGTTGTATCAAATACTACAGCATCTCCAAAAGCCTCATACAAATGAATGGATGAAGCATAGGACCAAGCAATGTATTCCAAACGGTTATTTGCATCAATCTGGAAGTTGTACTTAAAATTGGGATCTTTATCCTTTTTGTATTTGCACATTTTAAGAAGGTCAATAGCATCATTATCTCTATTGACATTCCTAAAAGATTGTAGAAGATTTCTAACATCAATTTCTGTGAATGGCAAACAACCAATCTTAACACCCTTTTCTAGCTCCAGTAACCTTAACATTTGTCGTACAGACATTCCAGCTTTAGCATACATGCAAATTCGACTCTTGTCATCTGCAGACATGGTACAATAAGCAGGGAGTAGCTGAACCTCATTTGATTTCAGAAGTTCATGGTTGTGGATGTTGCTGAAACCAGTAATACGCCATTCAGGGATATCAAAATCAGCTTTTTTAACAATTCTCATGTATGCCTGGCATCCACATCTTGATGATTTTCGATTTCTCTGAAGCTTTCCATCCTCGGAAGTCTTTACTTGAGCATAACCACCACGATGGCATGTAAAATCCCTTCTAGTAACTCCCCTACCAACACCATCTTTTCCCCGTGTGCGATGTCTCCTGATTGAAAATCCACATTGCTTTGCAAAACTGCAGTAAAATTCATAGGCAGCATCTTGGGAAACAAATCTCTGGCCGATAAATGGGACAAGATTTATAGAAGTTTGCCTAGACAAGATTATGTTCTCTGGCATTTCTTCCACAGAACCAGTATCATCTGGACATGAATCTATACCACTGTCAGAGGTTTCTTTCATCACACCAGGTAGCTTTGACATCATTTTCATAGTAAAAACCGAATTGTGGATAAAACCCTGCAAGAAATTTTCAAAAGGTTCAGCACTAAAAACTACATGAAAGCAGATGAAATGTACTTTACAATTGTTGCGTGACTTTCTCTGGGAGTCATTTTCTTCTCCTTGGAGAAGACTCCGTTGATTACAATTAGCAACCAAATATTTGCATAGGAAAATCACACTATAGTTAACCCATAAATCCGATCCACATTGAAGCTGGAGATGACAACATTATCTAATATCCCATCTGGAACTGTGATTGTACAACTTACGCAAAGGGTCCTATGATTGGTTAGAGAGAACACATTGCGTTTCACTTCCGGTTTAGCCAAACAACCTAAATCTATACATGTACCTATCCATCTCTGTCTCCTATCATGCAAACGATCTACCACAGTAATATCTACAACCTACGATTTCCTTAGGCATAAAGTGCACGTGAAAGCATCCCATATCATAAAGCCCAACAGCTACACTACTAAAAGAACTTACTTATAAGTTAAATATGAGCAGCGAACTTCACTGTCCAGCTCAACCGAAACCCTAACCCTTCACGATTCCTCATTCTCCAACCTCCTGGACAAAAAATTCAATTTCAAAGCAGTGGATAATCCCAAGTGCGCTCCGATCTTAATCGAAATGCAGACTGTATCTAAGATGCATTCCCTAGCAACCAAGAGAAGATGATGCCTGCATGAGATCAGAGCTACCAAACACATGAGTGAATGAACACATAGCCTTCGCGCGGAAATCGAAGCAACAGATTCTCAAGAAAATGACATAAAAAAGAAAAGACACAAAGATGATACAGATCGATATAACAGCATACCAAAATTTGTAGATTTAAATTTTCCGCGAAAAAAATAGAGGATAAGGATCGGGTGTGAGTTGGGAGCGAACGACGTTGACGACAAAGGGTTAAATAGCGGGAGTACGCTATCGTGCGCGGCTAGGAGACACGATCTTAACGAGCGCTACCTGATCATTTCTTGACCGTAGGATTACCTGATGGGGCTAGCAAGTGATGACCAATCTGATAGGCGTCGTTGAGCGATCAACGGGTAAGATGAGGGGAATGTGGCGTGAGCATCCCGGCGTATGATAGACTAAAGCGGTATGGGCGCCAATGGCTTCTTCTTGCAAAACGGTCTTGCCTTGGAAGGTGAACCAATTAAGTTAGAAAAGGGGCTGGACTCTTTTCTGGGCTTCAGATTATTGAATAGGGGCCTCAGAATTGCTTATAAGCCTGTTTCCCTACAATTTACAGAAGAAGATGATTGTTAAAAGCCTACAGTATTTGTTTGACATTTGCAAGAAAGTGACAATAAGCCTTACAATAACAAAATGATAAGGCCATCTCCAACAAAGCGCAATGACTTCTTTTTAAGAAAGAGACTAAAATTTAGCAATACATCAAATTTAGTGTATTACTATTTATGTACTAAAAGTTGTAAAAAAATAACTTTGTTCATTTTTTTAACATATTTCTTTTATGCCCTTTTTACAAATTGATTTATTTACATAATTTATTAAGTAATTAAATTTAAAATATATATTACTTTACACAAAATATATCATCACAAAAATCTCATTAAGACATTTAAAATGACACTAATATTGAATATAGTATTAATTTTATTTTTAATATTTATTTATAATTCTTATTTATAAGTGTTATGAATTCATTAATAAAATATGTTAAGAATAAAAAATAAATTTGAAATAAAAAGCACATAAATTTAAACCACATATTTGAAATTACAAACAAACTAAAATAAATTACAATTACAATCCGACTCGAGATTACAGTTAAACTAAAATTATAACAATCAAATTAAAAGTAAAACTAAAGCACCTGAGAATATTAATTTAAAATAAATAATTAATAATTTAGAAGGTCATCCTTATTTTCTCTAAAATCAAAATATTAGCTAAAGCTACTAGATAAGCCAACTCTTCGTTGAGGTTCTCCTTCTTAAGCTCTTTTTGTATAAATTTTCATTTGTTCATTTCTGAAAGTCTCGCGCATCACTGGATCTTTGATGGAATCCAGATATTTGCATAAAATTTTTTTATCTTCCCATCTTTGTCGTAGCTCTAATTTTTTTGCCTCATTTTGAGCTCGTAACAATTGAATTTCATATTTTTTTCAGAAGAGATTGATTTTCATGAAACATTTCTTTTATTTCTTTATTATGGACATAAAAAGTTTTTTCATTTCCTCATTTTGTTCCATTTTCATTTTTTCTTTCTTCCTTCCAATGGAACAATTAGCTTCATCATTTCTTTCAATAAATGCGTCTTCACCTTCAAAATCATTATTTAAATCAATACAAAATGATAATGATCCTATTGACTTATCTAACTTTTGGTATTCAGACGTTGACATTTCATTACACTTAGATCATTTTCAATGATCTGACGCTTTCTCTTTGTTAGTATTAGCATATTTCTCCATATTTTTTAGAATTGGTCATACATGGTCAGATTTGAAACCTTTTTTCAAATTTTAGATTTTAAATGAGTAAATCTTTTGCTTTCTCAAACTGTAAGACAACAATGTAACTTAAGTTAGATTTTAGGATATAAATTAAATGTATTTCAATTCATACAAAGAAAAAAAACAAATAAATAAAGCATTTACAAAATATTATTTAGAAGCATCACTTAGATTCAAGTTTTCAATTTGTCAAACATATCATCTGAATTTTCCAATAGCTGTCATTATAGTTTGCTATCGAGCTTGTAAAGATCTCCAAGGTTGAATAGTGGTGATATGATTCGGCAGCATTTAATGGTACTCAGTTGCGATACAAGACCAAAACTGAGTCATAGATTGATCTCTACCAGTGACTGGGTCTTGTGAAACATTAAGAGATAGATGGAACAAGACTCAATCTTCTTCAACTGAATATGATGCACTTCGAGAGGTATTTAAAGGCTTTACACCAAAATTTGAGCTTGCCATTTTTCGGACAAGTTTGAAAGTGATGTGCGTATGGAAGGAGAGCATTCTTGATATAATTCGACAGCCTTTAAGCAAACTAGATATGTAAGGTTTTCAATACTTTTCTAGACCTCAAGGATCGTTATTGTCTAAGCAACCTAGACCAAACAATAAACAAATAAAATTAAACTAAAACGATACGCCATAATTGAGATTAATTGATAAGTAGAGTTAGGGTTCGTGGAACAACAAGAACATGAAGAGAACTCCTCATAAAGTTCTCAAATTATCAAAGTGTATTACCCTAAAACTAATTTCAAGGCAACTATTTATAGTTTCCAAAATAACTCGAAATAAGGCCAACATCCCTAGCCTAAATAGGTAAAATAACACTGCTCAAATTGTCCTAAAAACAATAAGGAAAACAACCTAAAGCAAAAGAGGCTAGGTGGTGCGCCTTGTCTGGGTAGCCTAGTGGGCTGCACACACGTGTGCACGCCTAGGCCTTTTAAGCGTTAGCGTACACACCTAGCATGCGCACTCGTCAAGGGTTGTTTGGGCCCAAAACTTGGCTCAAACTGACAAATTGGAGCTGCGAGCGAGGATTTTGATTCTCCCGGAGTTCATCATCAACCACGCGAGGCACGACTTTAAGCCTAGTTTGACTTGCGGGGTTAAGAGGCAACATCAATTCTAAATTAGCGTCGTGTTAATCTTGGTGTCTGTCGATATATCTGTCATGTGCAGCCTTGCTCACATCAACCCCTCCTTCGTCAGAAAGATTCGTCTTCGAATATGCAAGTCAATCTTATAGGCATTATTATTGATCCTTTCCAAGACTTAAAAGGGACCATCTCCTCGTGGATCAAGCTTGGACCACCTATGGTTAGGAAACCTCTCCTTGCGAAGATGAAGCCAAACCCACTCGCTAGGTTCGAACATCACCTCCTTGCGTCCTCTATTGGCTTGGTATGCATAAACCTCATTCTTGCGCTCTATATGTTGCTTAGCCTTCTCGTGCAACTCTTGAACCAGCTCAGCTTTCCTCTCTCCATCTAGGCTAGTTAACTCAGGAAAAGGTAAAGGCACCATATCCAATACAATTAAAGGGTTAAAGCTATAAACAATTTCAAAAGGAGAATAATCAGTAGTAGAATGCACACTACGATTATAAGCGAACCTAATAAACGGCAGGCAATCAGATCACATCTTCAAAAAACTTTCCTATCACAGCACGCAGTAAATTCCCTAACGTTCAATTCACAACTTCTGTTTGCCCATCGGTTTGTGGTGACAAGTAGTAGAAAACAACAACTTCGTTTCCAATTTTTCCCACAAAACACGCCAAAAATGACTTAAAAACTTGGTGTCCTTATTCAAATATTGACCTATGAATACCATGCAATCTCACAACATCTTTAAAGGACAAATCAGCAACATGCACGACATAATTAGTTTTTTTGCAAGCAATAAAGTGGGCCATCTTACTAAACCTATCCACAACAAAAAAATGTTATCTATACCCCTTTTTTTCTTCGACAACCCTACAACAAAGTCCATAGAAATGTCCATCCAAGGTGACTAGGTACGGGTAAGGGCGTGTATAGGTCGTGAGGTTTGGTGGTCAATTTAGCTTGGTTACAAGCAATGTAATGAACACAAATGTGTTCTACATCCTTTC